>JAZIBN010000167.1:0-21115 GCA_037039145.1 Fundulus diaphanus
CACACACACACACACACACACACACACTTACATTTTAGTTTATTTGGCTAAAAACGGAGTTATCTGTTTTTGCAAATGAACTCTTCATATATACAGTGAACCCTCGCTATATCGCGGTTCCCCTTTCACGGTCTCGCTGCTTCATGGATTTGCATTGATGAGCCGTTCATTACAGTTCTCAAACATAATCAATGGTGGCATGTCGGTTTATTCCAAAAATGAGAATCTTCACCAGCATGTCGGTTTATAAGATTCTTTTTGCCCAGAAGAACAACAACTACCGATAACTATGTTTTTCTCCCTAAAACACACACCTGCACCGCGGGCTTTAAAAGAAAAAAACGCTACAGATGCAGCGGCACAGTGAGAAGAGCAGTGAAATACATGTGAGTCACTATTTGTCCTACTGTACTTTGTATTTTTTTCATAATCATTTTTCATTTTCTCCCGTTCTAATACAATGACTCGGGTCGCGGTGGGGCGCTGCTGATCTCCGCATTCAGTTCGTATTGATGATCAAATTAGTATTTTACAGCACAGTAGTTATTTGTAAAAAAAACAAAAAACGTTTATTCAGTACTTTTATTTGTTAAACAAATACTTGGGCCTGTAAAAAGGTTTTGTTCTTTGGTTTCAATGTACTATGGAGTATTTCATTGTATAATAATTGTAAAGAAAATAAAAGTTACTATTTCACGGATTTCGCCTACCACGGGTTCTTTTTGGAACGTATATATATATATGTATATTTTTATATATATATATATGTATGTTTTTGTATATAGTAATAACAAAAAATTATTAAAGTGTATGAGTGGCTGTGTTTTGCAGCATACATAAATTCTGTCAGAATATTCAATTACTTTTAACCACACTAAGAACATTTAACTGCACTGAACCATTTGTTATAATAGCTATAGCTTTAAAGTTTTCAGAAAAAAAAGAACTTGAAAATTAGTTCAATAATCAGCAAGTATAGTTGACTTAAATTGATTCTGCACCTGGTTAACACATTACACTGAGCCGAGTTCTCGACCGCCCCAAGATGGCGCCCCTAAATCTCGTCCGCGCCTATAGGCGAGAGCGGTCGATGCGGGGTCTACTCTTTATATATGTCTATGATTTTCTGCCCCCCGATCCAGGGGCTCTGGTCGTTTATAATGAATATAAAAAGTTAAATTTTAAAAGAAATGCCGAAAGAAGTAGCTACACAAATCTGTGGAATTGGTAAAACTCAGAGTTAGACTTTTGTTTTAATCGAACTGTATTGTTGTGTCCATGAGGGATAAGCGTGCATAGATAATGGATGGATGTATTGTTGTGTATTTTTTATCAATATTGACCAAATAAAATTATATATGAGAGCAATTTTTTACAATACGAAAGAATAAAAACAAACAAACCATAAAGTTAATAAAAAAAATGAAACACAAACAGGAGGCGCACAATTCAGATTTCAAACAAAAATTTTTAAGGCATATTTTTAAAACTACTTGGAGTCTTTTTTTTCTCAAATTTGGTAAACCTTTCAAAAAGGTTCCAATGTAGGGTTTCAGTTCCGCCTTGAAGTGAGCAGTATTGGGCTTTGTCATCATGGACCTCTTATATCTATGAATTTAAAACATACTGAATGGATGAAGTTTGAAATAATTTTGGTCAAGTTTTACTTCCTTAGATGGTAACCTAATTTTAATGCCATAGTTAAAATAATAGTTATATAAGCTTCCAATGTGACATATTGTTCTGTGTTACAGAGCAGTGCTTCTCAACCCTGGTCCTCAGGGCCTGATGTTCTGCCTCTGAGGTGTTTCCTTCTGTCTGACACAAATTAATGGGCGATTAACAAGCTTCTGCTGCACTTGATCGTGTAGAGGAAGTGATGATCTGAATTAAGGTTTGCTGGAGCAGAGACCCATCTGATGCAGGACTGATGCCCAGGTTTGATGTCCACCATATTAGAGCCTCTGTTTTTCAGTATAGATATGTTATTTCCATACAAACCAAGCTTTCCTGTCTTACTGGCAATGGGTTTTGCAATAAAGCATTGTGGGTTCTTTAATAATCACACATATACTTGAAGACTGTATTCATTAATGGCACGTGATTGATTTCCAGGACTTTTCACAGTGCGGGAGCCTGGATTAACAGCGCGCCTTGCGCATGCTCAGAATAAAACTTCACATTGCCACACGTTTTTTGCTCCTACCATTACAAGCTCATTCTCAGATTGTAATTAAGAACCAGATCCATCAGAGCAGTTTCACTGTCTGTTATTAGAAAAAATGTTTTAATTTAGACTGGCTGGTCATTTCATATAAACCTAATTATTTGGTAATTAAACAGTTTACTTTGTATTGCTTTTTTTATTATTTGATGCCAATAGCTCTCAGAGTCCCAGTGGTTCACTCAAGCCTTTCCCCCTTCTTTCTCTTTTATATTTATTGTACTAATATGTGTTGGTTATGTTGAAATGACCGTCAATATATATTGCCTATAGCTGCCTACCGGTGATGTGTTTCTGTTAACTATTTTTATAAATATTATTACTTATTTACATTTTGTCTGTGCTTTGCATAAGTGATTTGAATTTACTTGATAATACAACACATTTCTTTTCATCTTTGTTTAATGGTAAATGTCATATTGAGTAAATTAATATATTAATGTTTATTTCAGTAACTAAAGGAAACACATTTTATAGATTGACACAGACTTGATGTTTTAAAGCCTTTAATTCTGATAATAATGATTTATTTTCACCTCCAGCTAATAAAAAGACAGCATTTAGGATTGGGATATTGCATCAGACCAATAAAAAAAGCAAAACATTTCACGCAGAACTGGTGGCTTAATGAAAAGTATGTTTAATACTAGCTTCAAGGTTGTGTTTTTCAAAAGGTACTTTTAATGTGACAAACAAGGCTCTTAGAAATGCATATTTATTGCATATGACTGTATCTGGGTGGCATTAACTTGGCCTCTGGTAATAAAGTAAAAAACCTTGGTGTTATTTTTGACCAAGACATGTCATTTAAATCCCATATTAAACAGGTTTCCAGAGTTTCCTTTTTTCACCTCCGGAATATCGCCAAAATTAGAAACATTCTGCCCAGGGGTGATGCTGAAAAACTAGTCCATGCATTTGTTACTTCAAGGCTGGACTATTGTAATTCTTTACTATCAGGAAGTCCACAAAATGCAGTTCAAAGTCTTCATCTGATCCAAAATGCTGCGGCAAGAGTTCTGATGAAAATCAACAAGAGGGATCATATTTCTCCTATTTTAGCTTCCCTTCACTGGCTTTCTGTTAAATCAAGAATAGAATTTAAAATTCTTCTTCTAACGTATAAAGCCCTTAATAATCAAGCTCCATCATATGTCAGAGCTCTGATTACTCCGTATGTTCCTAACAGAGCACTTCGCTCTCAGACTGCAGGTCTGCTGGTGGTTCCTAGAGTCTCTAAAAGTAGAATGGGAGGCAGATCCTTTAGCTATCAGGCTCCTCTCCTGTGGAACCAACTCCCAGTTTTGGTCCGTGAGGCAGACACCCTGTCTACTTTTAAGACTAATCTTAAAACCTTCCTTTTTGACAAAGCTTATAACTAGAGTGGCTCATGTTACTCTGAGCTACCTTTATAGTTTTGCTGCTAGAGGCTTAGGCTGCTGGAGGACACCAGGATCTAATTTTCTCACTCTATAGAGTTCTACTGTTCTTCAATTATGCATTACGTGTTGTCATTTCTGCTTTAACTTTCTGTTCTCTCTCTTTTTTCTTCATAGTAGGTACACCTGGTCTGGCGTTCTGTTAACTGTGACATCATCCAGTGAAGACGGCTCACCCGTTACTACCATCTAATGTAGAACAGATTACTGGATCAATGTGTGCTTTTGTGCTTGTTTGTCTCTCTTGTTGTGTCTCTGCTCTGTCTTCTGTAACCCCCAGTCGGTCGAGGCAGATGACCGTTCATACTGAGCCCGGTTCTGCCGGAGGTTTTCCTTCCCGTTAATGGGGAGTTTTTCTTCCCACTGTCGCTTCATGCTTGCTCAGTATGAGGGATTGCAGCAAAGCCATGGACAATGCAGACGACTCTCCCTGTGGCTCTACGGTTCCCCAGGAGTGAATGCTGCTTGTCGGGACTTTGATGCAATCAACTGGTTTCCTTATATAGGAACATTTTTGACCAATCTGTATAATCTGACCCAATCTGCATAATATGATTGAACTTGACTTTGTAAAGTGCCTCGAGATGACATGTTTCATGAATTGGCGCTATATAAATAAAATTGAATTCAATTGAATTGAATAATCATGCAGCTGTAAATAAACATCTATGGACAGATGCAGGTAGTTTAAAGATGCAATGTGAATGTTTTAAAGTCTTCTTTTTACAAAACAACTTATCCAAAGGTTAAGGCAAATAAAATTAGTTTAGAGCTGCAAAAGCAACAGACAAAAGCTCATTCTTATATTGTCTACTATAGAACATTTGAGTAGATTTTAGAATTAAAGAACAAGTATTTCACATTTATTTTTAGGTGTAATAACGTTTTTTATGGGATATTCAATTTAGTCTATTGACAATAATCACTGAATAAAAAAGAATATTATTTACTGTACACTATTAGCCAATCTTCTGTGGAAATATTAAGCATACATTGCATGAAAACTAAACATAAACATCAAACTTTTTATTACCTTTACATTAAAACATTGCTCAGTTCCTTAGCGTTTTTGGCTAAGGAACTGAGCAAGTTATTAAGAGCCACATGTGGTTTCAGGGCCTCAGGTTGCAGACCCTTGGCCTCTTGGTGAACACAATGAACACCCTTTGGTCAGAGTAGTTCGCTACTTTACCATGAAATACAAATACACACCTTTGCACTGTTCTAACCATTCTTTAAAAATAGTGTGTACATGTATACGTACATATTCATTTTAGTTTTAGTAATTTGTTATCTAATATTTTCTTAATCTAATCTTCATCTAGAAACTGAAATATCTTTTATTGTTCCACATTTGGGAAATTCATGTGTACCAAAAAAAAAAAGAGTGAAAGACCAATCAAAGCATGCAGATTAACACAAAAGGGTAAAAAAATTAAAACAAAAACATGAGAATAACCCTTTACAGTAAGGGCAAATTTGCATCGTAAGAAAATATACTGTATGGGTAATAAAAATAGTATGCTCAGAATAAAGAAATGTGCAGTAGGGTGATTAGAAAATTCAGGAAAATAGCTTTTTGTATTCATGCATGAAAACAACAGCCTATAAGAATGAATAAATTGTGCGAATAACAGCCGGGATGTAAACACTTGATTTTGAATTCTAACAGCTGCTGGGAGGAAGGACCTGTGATGACGCTCCTTTGCTTACCTCGGATGCAGCAGGCTTATATGTTTATAGTTAATGTCTGTAGGCTGCAAGCCTGTGAAGCTCAAGCAAAGTTCCTTGTTTGTTCACACAAACTTGGCCAATAAAGCTCATTGTGATTCTAAACTCGGGAAATATTTTACAATTAAATAGTCATCTAAAAGTCATAAAGGGTCACTTGTCAGTTGGGAATCACATTGATTGGGTTATAAATGTTACATTAAGTTTGTATTAAGATTTATTTACTAAAGCTATGCTCAAAATCCATCCATTCATCCATTTTCTGACCCGCTTAATCCCTCATGGGGTCGTGAGGGTTGCTGGTGCCTATCTCCAGCGTTCACTGGGCGAGAGGCAGGGTATGTTCAAAATCTGAATGATAATTTTATTTCCCTATGCAGATAATACTATTTAATCTAGAAAAATCTTCCTGTGAATATATACTTCAGCAGCCTGACAATTTTGTCTTATTGCATTATTAATTGTTGTAACAAACAGCTATTTGGTACGTCTAAGAATGAACACATTTAACTTTTCACTAAAACACTTTAAGATGCAATAAAACAAACACTAAGGACTAAATGGCAATATTAGATAAATATTGACTTTGTTGGTGCTCTAATTTCTGTCACCCTTCTTCACTCAACTTCAACCACTCTATTAAAGTGCTGCAGGGCCACTGCATCTAAAACCAGGAAAAAGGAAAGACAATCAATAAACACTTATACAATCACTTGTGTGCAATTATTTCTGAAATGTGCAAATATGCTTCCTTAAAGTGCTGCATGCTTATCTAAAAGTGCTAAATATGCAAGTTCAATTGCTCAAGTGAAAAGTTAAAGGTGTTCATTCTTAGATGTAACAAATGGCCGTTTGTTACAATTATGAATGTAAAAAAAAAATGAAACAAGGTAGATCCTCATCATTTACTGAAGCCCTGGCAGATATCTTAGCTGGGCTGTGACATCATCCTCAGGAAAATTTGACTCTCAGTTGTACACAAAATAAATAAGAATGTACTGACCATTGCCACCGAGAGATATACACTACTGCTCAAAAGTTACTTTTTGGGGTTACTTAAAAAAATTATTTTTCCCCAAGAAAACTCAAATCAAATGAGTTGCAAAATAAATAGAAAATATAGTTAAGACATTGACAAGGTTGGAAATAATTATTTGTACTAGAAATATATATTTTTTCCTTCAAACTTTACTTTCATAAAGGAACCCTTCATTTGCAGCAACTACAGCCTTGCAAACCTTTGGCATTCTAGCTGTCAGTTTATTGAGGGAATGTCACCCCATGCTTCCTGAAGCTCCTCCCACAAGTTGGATTAGTTTGATGGGCACTTCTTAGGTCAAGATGCTCCCACAGCAGCTAAGTATGGTCTGGGGACTGTGTAGCCCACTCCATTATAGACAGAAACACACATTGACAAAGACTGTATTTATGAGTCATTTAATGTTATTTTAATTACATAAAATAGCGTTTTTTTGTTAAGAATCTAAGGACATTTGTAAGTGACCCCAAACTTTTGAACGGTTGTGTATAGATATAAATGTTTGAACATTCTCATGTGGTACCTGTTACCAGTTGTAACCTTTCTACGGTACACAATTGTCACATATACAATTAACCATTATAAAAAGTCTAAACATGTTTTAAAAAGAGACTTGGAAAATTATGCTTGGACGTTGTAATTTACTGGCTTTGCTATTATCACACTCAATTGAAGTTACCAACTGTGACCACCAGGTGGAATTACCAACTGGAAATTATAGCCCATAATTTGAATCAGAATTACCTTCGTTGGTCATGATTGTGTGCACAATCAAGAAATTTCAATTTGGTTACAACGCTCACAGCATTAGATGTAAATTTATAACCAACAGTATGCACACATGTGTATGTTTCGTTGTTGTTTTGTAATTTCTAAAGAATATGAACAAAGGAGTTTGTGATAGTGCATTATGTATATTTTGTTCCATAGCAGAGTAAAGTCACTAATCAGGCCGTGAGGTGTTCATTGTGTCAGTCTGAGAGGCAGCCTGTGGGAAGAAACTACTTTTGGCTGTTTTTTGTAAACACACCTGTGTAGCACTGACCTGAGGGTAAAACAAACAGTTTGTGTGCAGGATGCGTGGGGTCTGCGGACGTTAACTGACCCTGGGCCTGCCAGGATGCCTAGGGTCAGGAAATAGTGTTTTAAAGGATAACACTACAGTGTTTTAAGAAATCTGAGTTAGAATCACAATTATACTTTAATTAGCTGTTGGTGGTGATTCATTTAAATATTTATTCAATATAGGAGTAATAATTTGTTAAATGAGGTTATATAGTGTGATACAGAAACATTTTAGCTGTAACTGTGAAACACTTTTAATAGAGCAGATTTAAGACATTTACAGGAGTTGCAGACATGTAATGATGATATTTAGTCATAATCTTTTAATTAGGGAAGTTTAAAACACTAATCTATGAGCATTTGGATGCGGTGACATATACTTGCTGCAGTTAAATTCATGTTGCTGTTAAAGTGTAGTTACCAACTATGACCACAAGAGAGCAATAACAAACGCTGTGTAAAGCAATAAAACAATTTTCAAGGAGTAATGTGACAGTCACGATTTAGAGCTTTTAATTGTCATTATTTTTACTATTTATCAAATCAGCAGGTTTAATTAGCTATATCAGAGCATACCTCTTAGTTGTAACAGTTGTAACCATTGTAAAACTCAACTGAAATCTGACAAAATGAGAGAAAAAACTCATCAGTAATAATAACTACATGAAGTCTAAATATGTTACTTTGGTGAATCTAGAAATTGAAATCTCTACTTTTAATTTTGATCGAACTTTCTAGAATTCATAGTATGAATTAATTTAGTACATCAATAATTTCATTGTTTATCATTTACATGAATATACTGTATTTTCTAGCTAACAATATCGTTCCAGTGTTTAAATAAATATGTAAATAGTTTTTTTTGTTCTATCATGAATGCATGTTGTAAATGCACCCACTTGCTAATATAACAAATTTTTCTTAACATTATCTAGATCGTTGTGAACTCTGCTGCAGGAGAAACTGGTCTTGAATGTGCAATACCTGTCTAGGTCCACATGGTGTCACTGAGAGTTTGTTCAGAATCGTGTAGCTACACATATTTTACTCATGTACTATTCATTATGACTTGATTTCTAAATTCCTGTTGCTCTGTACTAAAGTTTTTTTCTTTCTTTCTGATTTTAGCCCCCTAACAAAACTCAGATTAAAAGACCAACAAAGTCTCTGGTATTTTTCACAAGTGGCAAAATACAAAGTGGCACATAGGGGTATAAGTACCCCTATGTGCCACTTTGCTATAAATATCAAGTTCAGTCAAGTATGTTTTACCACATTTATGTGTTTTATTCACATGGATTTTAGAAAGGAAGGTTTTAAAAGAATATATGTTATAGTTAAAGATTAATGGACATTATGAAGGAGGACATGGAGACGGTGGGTGTAATAGTTGAAAAGGGAAAAGATTGAGATGATATAGAGAAAAAGCATATTGATAAATTAAAAATCAGATTGATCAATATCGATAAAATGCAGCATTGCCCATTTTATGCTGTTCTTAATGACATATTTTTAAATAAAGAACACTGAATTGAAATACAACCCTTTTTTCAACCAACTAATTACCAAAACTGTATGTCTTAAAAAAAAAGAAAAAACGAACACGTGCTCTCTGAACTCTGAACTGAACTGAATTTGATGAAGGAGCTTTCCTGGGTCTGCATTTGTAATTGGTTGGGAGGGTGTGATGACTGTAGTATTAACCTACATGATAGGCTAGAATGCAATCTTTTTGTTGACCTTTTTTTCTATGGAGCCACACGTCTATCTATCGATACAACATTGTTATTAAATTATTGTCCAGCCCTAAGGTGGAGGCAGGCGATCAGCAGTGGTGACTCCTGAGGGGAGCAGCCGAAAGAAGAAGAAGACTGCCGAAGAGAACAGTGACATTTTCTTAAAGTAAGCTGACCTGCAGTGAAAATACTTTGTCATTTTCAATAAAAGATAAAGCAGGGAAGAAGATATGTAATAATGGAAGTTCTTTAAAGGAACTCCCTTAACCTGCACCAATTCCAACCACGAGTGACGTGAACAGTTTAGTTTGAACTTTAAGCCTCGTCCCCAACCGTTTTTCCCCGTGAGAAGCCCTCCTCCTCTCCCTCCCGGTCTCCTCCCAGTCAACATCCAAGAGACTAAACAAGTGCCTGAAGCTCGTGCACAATCCTCCAGAGGAAACAAGGCTTCATCGGGGGATTTTTCTTTGACATAGGTGGCTACATCTCGGGTAATGATATTTTCCTGTGTGAATGGTCAACTGTGCTCGTTGTGCTGTTGGCAGAGAAAGGTCGTCTCAGTTGTCCTCTACTGAAAAAAGGCCTTGATTTGCTCGATCTATGGCGCGAGTCAATTGGTAATTGACAATTGACATTTATTGGTCATAATTGCTAATGACTAATTGTCAATTGGTATAACCAAATTATGTGTTTTAACTCATAATGCATTTGGTAAAAAGCCTTTTTCTTCACCTGACAAAAAAAATCAGCATCATTTGTTAATTATGGTGCAGTATAGGTAAAGGCATTTAATTAACAAGAATTGGCCCATTAATTGACTTTTAATTACTACCACACACCATCTTCACAATCCATGTTCATGTTTGCTGTTTGTGTGAACACTCGGCAAAGCAAACATAAGAAATCATGCAATGCTCATCTGAGGAAGACGTTTACTTTTGTTTTACTCGCCTGGCAATCTGACGAAGCTGTGCTCGGAGTTTGATCACCTTCAGGCTACCTACATCAATTTTAAGATTAAAGGGATTATTTAATGTTAGAAGGCTTCTCTGAGTCACGGAGACACAAGCCGGTTGTTTAATGCATTGGAACAAATGCAAAAAGAACAGC
The DNA here is from genome assembly GCA_037039145.1 of Fundulus diaphanus. Taxonomy (NCBI): domain Eukaryota; kingdom Metazoa; phylum Chordata; class Actinopteri; order Cyprinodontiformes; family Fundulidae; genus Fundulus; species Fundulus diaphanus. The sequence goes on from JAZIBN010000167.1 coordinate 10,345, forward strand.
ACTGGTTGCTGGTTTGAAGTAGGACAATCTGTTTTTGACTCATCTGTGCACCTCAGCCTTCGCAGTCCGATAAATGGCGGTGGATGGGGCCAGTAAGCCTTTATTGGGTTGGCAAACACTCCTGATCTCAGTTCATTTCTGCTGCATTGCGACAAAAGTTGAACCTAGTTTAAAGTGTTTTAGACCCTTTGCACTGTCCCTGCTGCAATCACTGAACAGACAAACACAGAGGAGGAGGAGAGCTGTTTCTTTTCCACGAGGCTAAAAGAAGTTTATCTAACAGTGGCCTTAATGCACTTCCCGAGAAAAACGTCGATAGCTGTTCTGCTCTGGCTCGCTCTGCCCGTCTGACGGCAGATAAACTGCGTCGGCCATCAGACGTGTGCTCGTGCCGGAGACTGCCTGGCTCGTTTATTCTTGCCGTTGGTTCTAAACAAGGACAAAATTAAAATGTTCTTGCACACCCACGGGAAGGTTTCTGTGGAAGTCGCAAACGTCTTAACAGAGACAATTTTCTTCATCCCAAACACAGAAGAAGAAGAAAAAAAAAGACACAGTTTATTGGATGAAACTGCAGCACTGGATAAGCCTATTACAGTGTGTGTGTGTGTGTGTGTGTGTGTGTGTGTGTGTGTGTGTGTGTGTGTGTGTGTGTGTGTGTGTGTGTGTGTGTGTGCGTGTGTGTGTGTGTGTGTGTGCGTGTGTGTGTGTGTGTGTGTCGGGTTTGGGGTTGCTGATTACTCATCACCAAACTAAGACACGCAAACACATGGAGTGAGTAAAGCTTGTGTGACTGATGGGGTTTTCTAACACAACAGATCAGACTGGCTTTCTGCTCTGCCTCAGAGAGGTTCACTCAGTTTGTGTGACTGACTCGCTCCCTTTCATCTCTCTGCGCCGTCTTTCTATTTTTAATCTTTTTTTTTGGTATTTTTCTTTCTGTTATTTTGTTTTCATCCTGGTTTCTGGTTTGTTCTTCGTATCGCCTTGCCTCCTCATTCTTTTCTCCTGTGTTTTTTCTTCCCTTTAATCCCCCGCAGATTGCCTTTCCTCCCTCTTTCCTTCCCTTACACCTCTCTCTCCCTGTCTGACACTCTATTTCCTTCACCTCCTCCTCCCTCGCCTCCTTTTTAAAGCTCCTTTCGTCGCCCGCCTCCCCCTCTCCCTCATTATTCGGTATAATCAGTTGTCTAGACAGTGACTCCCCACACAGATCACACCTGAGAGAGAAAAATGGACAGAGGGAAAGGAGGAAGAAAAGACACTAAAGAGGAAATGAGATAGGGAAGAAGGATTTATTTTTTATTCTCGTCCTGAAGTTCTCAGAAATGTTTTAGAACAAAGACAGAGGAGGGAGGAAAAGAGGCAGTGAAGCCATTAAGATATATAACACACTTTGACAATTAAAAGAGAGTCTGTGTCTCAGGCGTTTTGTTTTTTTGACTTATTCACTTTAGAAGATATTTAAAGTCAAATTTAAGGAGCAAAATCTAACAGATTTCAAAACAGCAAAATCCATTTTCTTTCCATAAAGGTAACGCCTGGTTTGGTGTCTCTGTATTTAACCGCGTCTCTTCCAGACATTGTGGGTATTAACTGTTTAATAACCTTTATTCTGACAGGGATAATATCATTTATAATCTGTTTTGGGATGTGGTCCTGTCCAAGACATCAGCACAACAGTTCATCGTCATCATAACCAGTCATCAAAGTAAAAACTCATTAAACAAACTAGATAAAACTGTTTAGAATTGACATCAAGGTACAATCATCACCAGCAGCTATCAGTAACAGAACATGCTAAGTGCCCTAGGGCACAATTAGTGCTGCACTCCAGCCTGCTCTGCAGAACTAGAACCAGAACTAAACAAGGAGAAGCAGCATTTAGTTCCTATGCTCCACTGATCTGGAACAAACTCCCAGAAAACTGTAAAAGTGCTGAAAGCCTGAGTTCCTTTAAATCAAGATTAAAAACATTTGTTTAGGATTGCCTTTGACTGTTCTAGTTAAACTGTTTTACCGAAACATCGTTAGTTTAAGTTTGTAGTTTAACCTTTTTAAATATTTGCTTTAGGTTTCCCCTTTTCCCATGCTTTCTTTTGTTTCATTTTTTTCTACATTTTATTCCAACTTGCTTTTATTCTGTTTTATTTTCCTATATTTTAATCACGTAAAGCACTTTGCGTTGTCTTTGTACTGAAATATGCTATACAAATAAATTTGCCTTGCCTTGCAGAAGTTCTTAATCTTACTTTTAGAATAATTTATATATTTTGCAGATAATCAAGTTGACGTAAACAAACCAAGATGAGTGTGTGAATACTTTAAAGAGGCCATAAACAGTTTGTGTTTGCTGAATGATGTACTCCATTTATCCAAATGAGAGAAGATTACAGCTCTCAGGAGAGAACTAGGTGCTTGATCTTTGATTTTCCTCCCATAGGTAGTGCTAAAGGCTCCGTCCTCCTGTTTTTCCCAGTTGCGCCACCAAAACAGCACTTCATCATTCCTGAAATTGTCTCAAACGTTCCAGATTTAACCTTTTACTGAATACACAAGGTCGGAAATCGTGCTCTATGCTTTTGTCGTTTTGAAACTCTGAGCATTAAAACGGTGAATCAGAATTCTGGGTGAAACGTAGAAAAAAATCGGTTAACATCTTTAAACACGGAGCATTTCGCCTCACGTGTTATTGGTACATAGAGCGAAAATGATTTATTGTCAAGCAGTTTGTTTTGCTCAAAGCACAGGTAACCATGACAAAAGTTGTGTTAGACATAAAGTTCACAGCCAATCAGCTCAGCCGGAGCAGCATGAAGGAGATACCGCTGGTGTTGAGCTGGGACAAATCAACCTCCGCTCCTTCCGGTCAGCGCTTATCCATCTGTGCATCTGAAGGCAACTCAACCAACAATAAAGAAACTAAACTGAGGACGTGGTTAAGAATTTAGGAAGTGAATTACATGACCGGCAGTGATATTCAGCAGAAGAGAAGTCCAGCTCACCATTTCGGGTCTTATTTTGAAGAGAAACGCAACAAGACATGAAACTGTGAGGCATAAAATCAGTCGCAAAGTAATCAGATTAGTCTGATTGTACGATGACATCATTAAATCCACCCACAGCTTGGAAACAAGCTTCCAGGATGTCTGTTAAATCTGTCGGCACATAAACTGTTATGTACCCTATAAAAAACGGGTTTATGTGGAGTTTGTTTAACAAATGTGTCTGGGTATTTTATTAGCCTCCCTGCTGCTTTAATTTTCAGAGGTTAAATGAGAAATACATTGTGTGTTTGTGTGGGCAGGCCGACTATAATTTGCCTCACCAGCTTCGCCTTTGTTTACTTTGATCTTCTGCAACTGAAGAGACATTCCCTCACATAATGACGGCTTTACAGAATAAAGGTTTCTAGGTTTTAACGCTCAACCTACACCCCCACACATGTTCTGCTGTGACCTCCTACATACAGAAGGCAAATTAGCAATTTTTGTTTGAAATAATTCAAAACCTTAACATTTTTAGAACAGCAAGGAGAAAATGTCTGGTTTCAGTAACATTAAGTCATCAGAACAAGCTGCGTTTGTTTCACGTTTTTCAGCCGAGTGACATAGGAAACACATTATCCCCAGCACATATTTGAGGAACAATGATTCCAAATATTCAGAGATTTTATTTAGATTTTTTTTTTTTTTAGATTTTATGCTTTTCCACATTTTCATTAAATGTTTAAGGTCCCCCTAAAAATTTCAGTCAGTCAGTCAGACAGAAATGCTTCAGCCATATAAATTTATAAGATTCTCCCTATTCAGGTGCCATTGAAGGTAATATTGACAAAAATGACCATGACCCTGTCTAAAACACGTTCATTCCGTCAAGATACAATGTCATTTTCAGTTCAAGTTATTACTCCTTTTTCCTCCCTTCCCACAAATATTTCTGAGCCGCTAAAACAATTTAATATAAATCTGGGACTATCAGAGTAAAATGGGCTCAATACAAATCCGAAATGATAGCTCTACAATAGGTTACATTGCTATTTTATGCAATTTTATGCAATGATAAAATAAACATTGCTAAGAACTGCAAAAAGATGAATTAGAGACATGTTAAATATGTTTCTACTTTTCATTGGTAAACTACTTCCCTAAAACTTATGTGGTTTTGATGCAGAACTCCACTTTCTGTTTTCGGCCCCAGACACGTCTCCTCCTGAGTCACATTTCTGGTCAATCTCAGTCAGAGAGTCAACTGGAAACCTAAGAGTCAAGTTTAGTCAGTGCCGCTGCTGAAATGATAGGAAGCGTATTTGTTTTGTATCACACAGGGACGATATCAGAGACCCCTTAGCGACCGTAACCGGGTGTCCCTCTCTGTGGGCGCAAGACATTGTCATCCCATTACCTAAACGGATGTGGCACCTTTTAAGCATTATTATTGAAATTAAAAACCACACAAACAACACATTTGTGAAACATTTCTGGGTTTGTTAGTAATAGGTGTAGAGAAAGCAGGGAAGACTTTCATCATGCCCTGCAATGGACTGGTGACCTGTCCTGGATGTACGCTGCCTCTCGCCCATTGACAGCTGGAGATAGGCACCAGAACCCTCGCGACCCCATGAGGGATAGACGTGTTAGAAAATGGTTGGATGGATGGATGGACTTTCATCATTGCGTTTGCTCAGGGCTAATGAAAATGTGCATATCAGTTAAACACAGGTCAGCTTTGCAAGGAATATTTGGAAGAACCCCCAGATCCGTCTAGACTGTAGCTGTTTTGGAGGAATATAATAGAAACGTGCATCCCTACCACCAAAACCAAGCAGGACATGTGTTAGGATGGTCTCACCCATTTTATAGCAAATGCAACAAAAGATGTCAGGTCACAATTGTAGTATTTGCTTGAGAGTTTCTGGAAGAGCCTAAAACTTAGTCCTGAAATCTGTGTTTTCTTCTGAAATAAAAAAAGTGGAGATTTCTAAACACACCTTTGTTGCGAAGCAGTACATTGAAGTTTGTCCGAGGCTTGAAATGATGCAGCACTTCTATGACTATGGCGACGATAATTGCAGTAAAACAGAATATGGTGAACGTGGTTCCATCGTTCTCGGCTGCCGATCTGTCCTTTCTTTATTTTATTGCAGTCCTCACAGCGACACGTCTTTACCCACCACCTTTCCTCACGCCAGCTCCTCTCATCCATGCTTCTTTGTTTACAACACAGTTTCCCCTCCACAGAGGACATTTTTAATACCCGACTGCGTCTCGCCTCAAACAGAACTGGGGGGGGGGGGGGGGGGGTAGCAGGGGGCGGGGGGAAGCGAAGCAAGGATGCAGCAAAGATGAGTACAGATGAAGAGGAGGATGGGGGAGACAGACCGTTATACAGGGGGGAGGATAATGAAGTAGACAAAGGTGGAGAGAAGAAGGTGGATTTGGTATTCTTCCAGGGTGGTACACTGATGCAGACAGAGACAGACGTTACCTCACACAGCTGCGGCAGTGAGCAGCGAGGGGGCCAAAATGTGTGTGTGTGTGTGTGTGTGAAGCCAGACGGGCAAATTTATATCATTTCTTGAACTGGAGATTTTAGAGAAATGTCAAGTTTTATTATAGGGCTGTATCATAGAAAGGAAGCGCATTACCATAGTGGGTTTGGGATGGATGGATGGATGGATGGATGGATGGATGGATGGATGGATGGATGGATGGATGGATGGATGGATGGATGGATGGATGGATGGATGGATGGATGATATTTGTGTCTTATTATTATTGAGGTTTTAGCCTGAATCAGACTCTCCTCGTTTGCTGCTTAAAAAGATCTAGCATGAACTGTAATCTTCACCAACATCAACTCCAGTCTTGTATTCAGTCAGTGTGCTGACTGCTCCATGGCTGGACTTCATAGACTCTTCCCTTAAATCCAAAGGCTTTCTAAAAAGTCCGCCAACAGGCTTTACCCCTGACCCTGGCACCGTGTCAGTTGGATATTTTCTGGCACGTGTTTACATTGGGTATGGACGTATTCACCCGTGTTTTAGCAGGTGGCACACACGTCATCGTTTTAAAATATGTAAAAAGTGAACAGAGCAAGCTGCACTCCTTCAAATGTCTCTTTGAGTCAGAGATGCACAAACAAAACGATGGTGTGACGCCTCTTTCTTAGTGGTGCTGCAGCCTCTGGGGCCTTTCAGAAAATGTGTTTATGCTGGAAATTAGACACTGGAGACACTTCGACTGCACACAGGTGGACTTCATTTCACTAATTATGTGACTTTTGAAGTTAACTGATTACACCGGAACTTTTTAGGGGCTTCACAGCAATGATTTGGATACATAAGCACATTCCTATTTTCAGTTTTCTCTTTATTTTATCCTTCTTTATACATATTTTTTTTCATTTGATTTCCTAACTTGGACTGTTTTGTTCAGATCCATCGTCTAAAATAAGATAAAAAAAACATTTAAATTACAGGTTGTAATGCGACAAAATAAGTAAAAAGCCAAGGGGGTTGAACGCTTATATACAGATAGATATCATTACCTTCATTTCACGTATTTTATTATACTGAGTAATTGCAGCTGACACCATTGACACAAAAGCATTGCTTATAATAAAAACTTGATTGTTGCTCTTCTGGTGTGGCCACATTCTGGTTGTGCAACACCATCACCGTGTGACAGACTGCAGTTTGGACAACGCCGCTGTTACAGGAGGGCAAGGAGCTTTAAGAGCGTTATGTAAGTGAACAACACAGCCGGTCTAAGCTGTAAGTGAGACAATCAGCTCAACATTTTTCCTGCGTGTTCTGGTGACATTAACTCACACACCACCTTCCTCTACACAGATACGCCCTTAAAAGGACAATTGCAAAGTGCTTTGATTGTTATCTTTATGGTTTTTACTCATTTTTGCATGACAATGTGCATTTTTTTAATGCAGTTTGATACATAGGCTAATGCTTGTATGTGTAAACAAATGTGTTTCCAAATGTGGAAAATTGGGATGGATCTGTGATAATTAATCCGGGGAACTGATGTTTTAATTGTATTTTTTTTAAATAAACAAAATCGTGTTTAATCAAGAAAAGAAAAATGCCAGAATCTGAAATGGCTTCTTTCCACATGTAATAAGACGGCTGACCTCTTTCTGCAAAAAAATAATAATTATGTAAACCCTAGCACAAATCCAGCTGAGAGGTGTGTCTGTATGTTTGCTTATTCATAATTTGAATGAACAGTTTGTACATTTTTCCATTATTTCATCAGGAGTTATTTCATCAAATGTTCCTTTTCTATTTTTACCCCATTCTTCAGTTACACTGCTTGATTTTAGCCAAATCTCTTCACTGTGATGTTCTTATAATGATGCTAAAAAGAAAGTGTATTCTCTTTAATCTCCAGGGTTTTACATATCTAAGCATAATACTAATTAACTGGTGTGTACTAAGTTCTAACATTACATGAATCAACCTTAAACAGCTGAAAAATGGGAACACAGCAGCCACATGCTTAAATACACTTGATTAAGTGATGTACTTTAGCCTGACTACTGCTGTAAAAGAGCAATTTGCTGTTCAGGAGCATGCAGCAATGGGCTAATTCAATGCCCGGATGGAATGACATCAGCAATGACCTTGGAAAAGAAAATTCTGCTAAAAAACATGTAGGAAAGCTGTCAACTTTTGGAAGATTGGACATCCCAATAAAGTCACCCAAGAAAAATCTATAAACCCCAACAGCTTCATCTCAGACTTGACTCTCTGTATCCCTGGGGGGGGGGGGGGGGGTAGATTTTGTTGTCATTAGTTTAGCTTTATGTTCGGCATGTGTGTGTGTTTATTATGCATTGTTGTTATTGCTTTAGTGCTGTTCTTTATTTTAGATGTTCTGTCAGTTCTGCTCTCCCTTAGTGTAGTTCGATTTTTTTCTTCTCAGATCTCACCATTCCCAAGCTTCCCTGTTAGATTCAGTTTTCCCCCTGCTCCTGCCAGTTCTCTGGCCAACTTTGCCTCTGTTAATTAGATGTTGCTCATCTCACCTGTGTAATTATCATTACCGATTGCCAGGTCCCCCCTCTTCATCCATGTTACTATTGGGCTCTGGTCTCATCGTTGCTATGTTCCTGATTCCCTGTCACTCTGGAAACCGTGTTTCATTAATAAATCACCATCATTCAACATGCAACCCCCGACCTCTTGTCTGCACTTTGATCTGATTCTATCAAACATGACAGGGACATGCCTTTGTTAGCTTCTTGAGCATTAAAATTTATAGCAGGACAATTAGAAAAGAAATGCTGAACGAGTTTGGCTTGTGAAAAAGTTGAAGAAGAAGAAGAAGAAGAAGGCTTCTTCCCTTTAAAATAATGTAGCATCATTACTTAAGTTTGCAAAATTGCATCTGAATGAACCAAAGGTTTTCAGGAACAATTTTCTTTGGACAGATGTGATCAAAGTAGCGATGTTTGGAGAAAAAAACTATATCTGTACAGACACCTCAGTCAGCTTTTAATTTTAGACCGAGATGATGTGTTCTGCATCTTGCACTCATGGAGTATAGCAAATTTACTCTGGATACCAAAGTTTTTCGACTTAAATATAAGGCACTGTCTGATAGCTGAAGCATGGACTAAGCTGGGTTGTGCAAAGAATGAAGCAATAAAGTGGTTTCTACCAGCTATTTAATCATCAAACTTAGTTTTTCCACACAGTTTTTCTAGACTGGCCCAAAATTTTTATAATGAATAATAGTTTGAAATCTCTTATGTTTTTATATAGTTGAGGTTAGATTCAAATCATGGAAGAACTTGGTGATAACCATATGATTTTATTATGTCCTGAGAAAACCCATTGAAGTGAAAGAATGTGGTAAAATGGTAAAAATAAAATTTTATTTGTTTTGCATGACTACATAATCTGGAAAACATATCTGAGCCATTACAAGGCCTTTCTTGGGCAGTACTATAAAGCTTGGAACTCCACACTACTCCAGACATTTTAAATTGAGAAAGCTTTCTGGATAGGAAGCCAAACGTCTTCAAACTTCGGGAAACTTTGTTTTTTAACCTTTTGGAATCTGGAAAACACAACTCCAACTCCGTTCACAGTAATTTTAGACAAAGGTTCAGGATTAATTACCCAAACTTGACTTACTAGAAACAAAATACCAATAGCTTATCGTCATGGCAACTTTCCTGCACAAATGACTCCCCTTCCACCGTGGATGCAGCTGAAGTCATAAACTCTTAGCCATAACTGGTAAATGTGACCTGAAGCCTAATAATCCCCACTGTGCCGTTCACCTTAAACTCTAATCCTAAACTAACCCCCTATAGGCATCAGGACCCACGCACTGGTATCAGGCTCTCACGTTTCAGTTCTTTAGAGGACAGTCGGTTCCCACAAAGGTGGAAGCGCAAGAGCACACACACCCACGAACACACGCATGCACACATAATGCAGTCGCGGAAGAGTGGGATTGCCCAAACCGGCTGTTTTTCAGAACAGGGCTAAAGTCAGATTAGTCCTACTCTGTCTGTCTCCTTTCACAGAGTAACATGCTTAATCCCTGTTTAATCTCGCCCCCAACAGGATTGGCCTCCGCCTATGAGTTCTCTCCAAACTACTGCTGCACACCTGGGTGAAGGGATGCCGACTGACAAAATGAGAGGGAGACGTGTGTTAATGTTATCTCTGTCTGGTCAGTTCTGCATTTATCTTGTTTGTCCGTAATAAATGTCAAAAATAATTTTAGAGAGAATAACGAGAGTTGGGAAGCAAAGCTGCAAAGAAAACTGGTGCGGTGTTTTCAAGCAAAGATTGGGGTGGGCTGTTAGGGAGAAAAGGCAGAGCTGGGAAAAGATCAAGAGGAAAATGAGGGAATGTAAAATCATATGAAGGCAAGAAGGTTGTACTCGGCCAAACCAGATGCAATTACTACCATGTATATGTATTTTTCCTGCTGTGAGAGACCTGGGCATACTTGTCAGCGCTTGATGGGGGACCTTTATAAAATGCGACAAAGCTGTCTACAGCAAGCAAAACCTGTCTGCAGTCCAGAGTGCAAAGACAGCAAAAAACAAGACAAAACAAAAAACAAGGAAAGTTTATGTACTTTTTTCAGCAAAAGTTTTTTTTTCCCCACAATATCTTTGTCACAGCTGATTTTCTGTCTCAATATGGTACAATAACCACTAAATATATGAAGTCTAATAATGGCTCACTTCCATCTAGTGTTGTGGTTAGCCATCACAATGAGCCAGCATGAGCAATCCGGCCATTGAGCTGCCTGCTCACACAAATGGAATGCAGTAACCTCCAAGGCTGTCGGTTTTTCTTTTCCTTTCCATAAGTGCCACGATGTCTGGAAATGAACCATTTTCACAGTTTAAGCTCTGCGAGATCTGATGCAGAAAAATCCACAACCAACTGTGAACTAACCAACAGTAAAAATCTTGCAGATTGTCTGTAAATGTAAGGTTTGTTATAAATAAGATGTATTATTATTATTATTATTATTATTATTATTATTATTATTATTATTTTTGTTGTTGTTGTTGTAAACACCTTTCTGCTTTGACCAGTCTTATTTATATCTGAACATAAACAGTTGACTCTTCTTTAATCCAGTTATAAACCAGTCTTTGCTCACTTTAATCAATTTAAAGAAATATTTTCTGGTCCATCATACAAGTTGCACCAATTAAATGTTTGTTTCACTGCATCAGCTGAACCTTTGAGAACATAAGAGGAGTGGGGAGGGGT
>JAZIBN010000097.1:0-20970 GCA_037039145.1 Fundulus diaphanus
TTTCACTTCTCACACCTCAGAAAGGCAGAAATTGGAAGCCAAATATGCTGGAAAGGAACATTCTATGAGCCCGGTCATTAGAAACAGCAGAACACATTTTAAACCCAGTGAAATTCAAATTTAACATGATTCAGACAATTTGTGCGCTGAAACAAAAGGGAGCTGTCTAAAAACTAGGGTGTTTGGAAACACTGCTAAAACCTTGTGGGGAGACCTTATTTGGTCCTTTTGACACCTAAATAAGTAATTTTGGCTGCTCTAGTGCAAGTGGGCGGTTAAATAATGTAATGGTTATAATTCACTTCTCACACCTCAGAAAGGCAGAAATTGGAAGCCAAATATGCTGCAAAGGAACATTCTATGAGCCCGGTCATTAGTAACAGCAGAACACTGTTTAAACCCAGTGAAATTCAAATTTAACATGATTCAGACAATTTGTGCGCTGAAACAAAAGGGAGCTGTCTAAAAACTAGGATGTTTGGAAACACTGCTAAAACCTTGTGGGGAGACCTTATTTGGTCCTTTTGACACCTAAATAAGTCATTTTGGCTGCTCTAACTCAAATGGAGTGTTAAATAATGTAATGGTTATAATTCAATTCTGATATCTCAGAAAAGCAGAAATTGGAAGCCAAATATGCTGCAAAGGAACATTCTATGAGCCCGGTCATTAGAAACAGCAGAACACTGTTTAAACCCAGTGAAATTCAAATTTAACATGATTAAGACAATTTGTGCGCTGAAACAAAAGGGAGCTGTCTAAAAACTAGGATGTTTGGAAACCCTGCTAAAACCTTGTGGGGAGACCTTATTTGGTCCTTTTGACACCTAAATAAGTCATTTTGGCTGCTCTAATGCAAGTGGGCGGTTAAATAATCTAATGGTTATAATTCACTTCTCATACCTCAGAAAGGCAGAAATTGGAAGCCAAATATGCTGGAAAGGAACATTCTATGAGCCCGGTCATTAGAAACAGCAGAACACTGTTTAAACCCAGTGAAATTCAAATTTAACATGATTCAGACAATTTGTGCGCTGAAACAAAAGGGAGCTGTCTAAAAACTAGGATGTTTGGAAACACTGCTAAAACCTTGTGGGGAGACCTTATTTGGTCCTTTTGACACCTAAATAAGTAATTTTGGCTGCTCTAATGCAATTGGGTTGTCAAAAATGTAATGGTTATAATTCACTTCTCACACCTCAGAAAGGCAGAAATTGGAAGCCAAATATGCTGGAAAGGAACATTCTATGAGCCCGGTCATTAGAAACAGCAGAACACATTTTAAACCCAGTGAAATTAAAATTTAACATGATTCAGACAATTTGTGCGCTGAAACAGAAGGGAGCTGTCTAAAAACTAGGATGTTTGGAAACACTGCTAAAACCTTGTGGGGAGACCTTATTTGGTCCTTTTGACACCTAAATAAGTCATTTTGGCTGCTCTAACTCAAATGGAGTGTTAAATAATGTAATGGTTATAATTCAATTCTGATATCTCAGAAAGGCAGAAATTGGAAGCCAAATATGCTGGAAAGGAACATTCTATGAGCCCGGTCATTAGAAACAGCAGAACACTGTTTAAACCCAGTGAAATTCAAATTTAACATGATTCAGACAATTTGTGCGCTGAAACAAAAGGGAGCTGTCTAAAAACTAGGGTGTTTGGAAACACTGCTAAAACCTTGTGGGGAGACCTTATTTGGTCCTTTTGACACCTAAATAAGTAATTTTGGCTGCTCTAATGCAATTGGGTTGTCAAAAATGTAATGGTTATAATTCACTTCTCACACCTCAGAAAGGCAGAAATTGGAAGCCAAATATGCTGGAAAGGAACATTCTATGAGCCCGGTCATTAGAAACAGCAGAACACTGTTTAAACCCAGTGAAATTCAAATTTAACATGATTCAGACAATTTGTGCGCTGAAACAAAAGGGAGCTGTCTAAAAACTAGGATGTTTGGAAACACTGCTAAAACCTTGTGGGGAGACCTTATTTGGTCCTTTTGACACCTAAATAAGTAATTTTGGCTGCTCTAATGCAATTGGGTTGTCAAAAATGTAATGGTTATAATTCACTTCTCACACCTCAGAAAGGCAGAAATTGGAAGCCAAATATGCTGCAAAGGAACATTCTATGAGCCCGGTCATTAGAAACAGCAGAACACTGTTTAAACCCAGTGAAATTAAAATTTAACATGATTCAGACAATTTGTGCGCTGAAACAGAAGGGAGCTGTCTAAAAACTAGGATGTTTGGAAACACTGCTAAAACCTTGTGGGGAGACCTTATTTGGTCCTTTTGACACCTAAATAAGTCATTTTGGCTGCTCTAATGCAAGTGGGCGGTTAAATAATGTAATGGTTATAATTCACTTCTCACACCTCAGAAAGGCAGAAATTGGAAGCCAAATATGCTGCAAAGGAACATTCTATGAGCCCGGTCATTAGTAACAGCAGAACACTGTTTAAACCCAGTGAAATTCAAATTTAACATGATTCAGACAATTTGTGCGCTGAAACAAAAGGGAGCTGTCTAAAAACTAGGATGTTTGGAAACACTGCTAAAACCTTGTGGGGAGACCTTATTTGGTCCTTTTGACACCTAAATAAGTAATTTTGGCTGCTCTAATGCAATTGGGTTGTCAAAAATGTAATGGTTATAATTCACTTCTCACACCTCAGAAAGGCAGAAATTGGAAGCCAAATATGCTGGAAAGGAACATTCTATGAGCCCGGTCATTAGAAACAGCAGAACACATTTTAAACCCAGTGAAATTCAAATTTAACATGATTCAGACAATTTGTGCGCTGAAACAGAAGGGAGCTGTCTAAAAACTAGGATGTTTGGAAACACTGCTAAAACCTTTTGGGGAGACCTTATTTGGTCCTTTTGACACCTAAATAAGTCATTTTGGCTGCTCTAGTGCAAGTGGGCGGTTAAATAATGTAATGGTTATAATTCACTTCTCACACCTCAGAAAGGCAGAAATTGGAAGCCAAATATGCTGGAAAGGAACATTCTATGAGCCCGGTCATTAGAAACAGCAGAACACATTTTAAACCCAGTGAAATTCAAATTTAACATGATTCAGACAATTTGTGCGCTGAAACAAAAGGGAGCTGTCTAAAAACTAGGGTGTTTGGAAACACTGCTAAAACCTTGTGGGGAGACCTTATTTGGTCCTTTTGACACCTAAATAAGTAATTTTGGCTGCTCTAGTGCAAGTGGGCGGTTAAATAATGTAATGGTTATAATTCACTTCTCACACCTCAGAAAGGCAGAAATTGGAAGCCAAATATGCTGCAAAGGAACATTCTATGAGCCCGGTCATTAGTAACAGCAGAACACTGTTTAAACCCAGTGAAATTCAAATTTAACATGATTCAGACAATTTGTGCGCTGAAACAAAAGGGAGCTGTCTAAAAACTAGGATGTTTGGAAACACTGCTAAAACCTTGTGGGGAGACCTTATTTGGTCCTTTTGACACCTAAATAAGTCATTTTGGCTGCTCTAACTCAAATGGAGTGTTAAATAATGTAATGGTTATAATTCAATTCTGATATCTCAGAAAAGCAGAAATTGGAAGCCAAATATGCTGCAAAGGAACATTCTATGAGCCCGGTCATTAGAAACAGCAGAACACTGTTTAAACCCAGTGAAATTCAAATTTAACATGATTAAGACAATTTGTGCGCTGAAACAAAAGGGAGCTGTCTAAAAACTAGGATGTTTGGAAACCCTGCTAAAACCTTGTGGGGAGACCTTATTTGGTCCTTTTGACACCTAAATAAGTCATTTTGGCTGCTCTAATGCAAGTGGGCGGTTAAATAATCTAATGGTTATAATTCACTTCTCATACCTCAGAAAGGCAGAAATTGGAAGCCAAATATGCTGGAAAGGAACATTCTATGAGCCCGGTCATTAGAAACAGCAGAACACTGTTTAAACCCAGTGAAATTCAAATTTAACATGATTCAGACAATTTGTGCGCTGAAACAAAAGGGAGCTGTCTAAAAACTAGGATGTTTGGAAACACTGCTAAAACCTTGTGGGGAGACCTTATTTGGTCCTTTTGACACCTAAATAAGTAATTTTGGCTGCTCTAATGCAATTGGGTTGTCAAAAATGTAATGGTTATAATTCACTTCTCACACCTCAGAAAGGCAGAAATTGGAAGCCAAATATGCTGGAAAGGAACATTCTATGAGCCCGGTCATTAGAAACAGCAGAACACATTTTAAACCCAGTGAAATTAAAATTTAACATGATTCAGACAATTTGTGCGCTGAAACAGAAGGGAGCTGTCTAAAAACTAGGATGTTTGGAAACACTGCTAAAACCTTGTGGGGAGACCTTATTTGGTCCTTTTGACACCTAAATAAGTCATTTTGGCTGCTCTAACTCAAATGGAGTGTTAAATAATGTAATGGTTATAATTCAATTCTGATATCTCAGAAAGGCAGAAATTGGAAGCCAAATATGCTGGAAAGGAACATTCTATGAGCCCGGTCATTAGAAACAGCAGAACACTGTTTAAACCCAGTGAAATTCAAATTTAACATGATTCAGACAATTTGTGCGCTGAAACAAAAGGGAGCTGTCTAAAAACTAGGGTGTTTGGAAACACTGCTAAAACCTTGTGGGGAGACCTTATTTGGTCCTTTTGACACCTAAATAAGTAATTTTGGCTGCTCTAATGCAATTGGGTTGTCAAAAATGTAATGGTTATAATTCACTTCTCACACCTCAGAAAGGCAGAAATTGGAAGCCAAATATGCTGGAAAGGAACATTCTATGAGCCCGGTCATTAGAAACAGCAGAACACTGTTTAAACCCAGTGAAATTCAAATTTAACATGATTCAGACAATTTGTGCGCTGAAACAAAAGGGAGCTGTCTAAAAACTAGGATGTTTGGAAACACTGCTAAAACCTTGTGGGGAGACCTTATTTGGTCCTTTTGACACCTAAATAAGTAATTTTGGCTGCTCTAATGCAATTGGGTTGTCAAAAATGTAATGGTTATAATTCACTTCTCACACCTCAGAAAGGCAGAAATTGGAAGCCAAATATGCTGCAAAGGAACATTCTATGAGCCCGGTCATTAGAAACAGCAGAACACTGTTTAAACCCAGTGAAATTAAAATTTAACATGATTCAGACAATTTGTGCGCTGAAACAGAAGGGAGCTGTCTAAAAACTAGGATGTTTGGAAACACTGCTAAAACCTTGTGGGGAGACCTTATTTGGTCCTTTTGACACCTAAATAAGTCATTTTGGCTGCTCTAATGCAAGTGGGCGGTTAAATAATGTAATGGTTATAATTCACTTCTCACACCTCAGAAAGGCAGAAATTGGAAGCCAAATATGCTGCAAAGGAACATTCTATGAGCCCGGTCATTAGTAACAGCAGAACACTGTTTAAACCCAGTGAAATTCAAATTTAACATGATTCAGACAATTTGTGCGCTGAAACAAAAGGGAGCTGTCTAAAAACTAGGATGTTTGGAAACACTGCTAAAACCTTGTGGGGAGACCTTATTTGGTCCTTTTGACACCTAAATAAGTAATTTTGGCTGCTCTAATGCAATTGGGTTGTCAAAAATGTAATGGTTATAATTCACTTCTCACACCTCAGAAAGGCAGAAATTGGAAGCCAAATATGCTGGAAAGGAACATTCTATGAGCCCGGTCATTAGAAACAGCAGAACACATTTTAAACCCAGTGAAATTCAAATTTAACATGATTCAGACAATTTGTGCGCTGAAACAGAAGGGAGCTGTCTAAAAACTAGGATGTTTGGAAACACTGCTAAAACCTTTTGGGGAGACCTTATTTGGTCCTTTTGACACCTAAATAAGTCATTTTGGCTGCTCTAGTGCAAGTGGGCGGTTAAATAATGTAATGGTTATAATTCACTTCTCACACCTCAGAAAGGCAGAAATTGGAAGCCAAATATGCTGGAAAGGAACATTCTATGAGCCCGGTCATTAGAAACAGCAGAACACATTTTAAACCCAGTGAAATTCAAATTTAACATGATTCAGACAATTTGTGCGCTGAAACAAAAGGGAGCTGTCTAAAAACTAGGGTGTTTGGAAACACTGCTAAAACCTTGTGGGGAGACCTTATTTGGTCCTTTTGACACCTAAATAAGTAATTTTGGCTGCTCTAGTGCAAGTGGGCGGTTAAATAATGTAATGGTTATAATTCACTTCTCACACCTCAGAAAGGCAGAAATTGGAAGCCAAATATGCTGCAAAGGAACATTCTATGAGCCCGGTCATTAGTAACAGCAGAACACTGTTTAAACCCAGTGAAATTCAAATTTAACATGATTCAGACAATTTGTGCGCTGAAACAAAAGGGAGCTGTCTAAAAACTAGGATGTTTGGAAACACTGCTAAAACCTTGTGGGGAGACCTTATTTGGTCCTTTTGACACCTAAATAAGTCATTTTGGCTGCTCTAACTCAAATGGAGTGTTAAATAATGTAATGGTTATAATTCAATTCTGATATCTCAGAAAAGCAGAAATTGGAAGCCAAATATGCTGCAAAGGAACATTCTATGAGCCCGGTCATTAGAAACAGCAGAACACTGTTTAAACCCAGTGAAATTCAAATTTAACATGATTAAGACAATTTGTGCGCTGAAACAAAAGGGAGCTGTCTAAAAACTAGGATGTTTGGAAACCCTGCTAAAACCTTG
Organism: Fundulus diaphanus; assembly: GCA_037039145.1. Lineage (NCBI taxonomy): Eukaryota > Metazoa > Chordata > Actinopteri > Cyprinodontiformes > Fundulidae > Fundulus > Fundulus diaphanus. The sequence continues at coordinate 6,710 of JAZIBN010000097.1, forward strand.
TGGGGAGACCTTATTTGGTCCTTTTGACACCTAAATAAGTCATTTTGGCTGCTCTAATGCAAGTGGGCGGTTAAATAATCTAATGGTTATAATTCACTTCTCATACCTCAGAAAGGCAGAAATTGGAAGCCAAATATGCTGGAAAGGAACATTCTATGAGCCCGGTCATTAGAAACAGCAGAACACTGTTTAAACCCAGTGAAATTCAAATTTAACATGATTCAGACAATTTGTGCGCTGAAACAAAAGGGAGCTGTCTAAAAACTAGGATGTTTGGAAACACTGCTAAAACCTTGTGGGGAGACCTTATTTGGTCCTTTTGACACCTAAATAAGTAATTTTGGCTGCTCTAATGCAATTGGGTTGTCAAAAATGTAATGGTTATAATTCACTTCTCACACCTCAGAAAGGCAGAAATTGGAAGCCAAATATGCTGGAAAGGAACATTCTATGAGCCCGGTCATTAGAAACAGCAGAACACATTTTAAACCCAGTGAAATTAAAATTTAACATGATTCAGACAATTTGTGCGCTGAAACAGAAGGGAGCTGTCTAAAAACTAGGATGTTTGGAAACACTGCTAAAACCTTGTGGGGAGACCTTATTTGGTCCTTTTGACACCTAAATAAGTCATTTTGGCTGCTCTAACTCAAATGGAGTGTTAAATAATGTAATGGTTATAATTCAATTCTGATATCTCAGAAAGGCAGAAATTGGAAGCCAAATATGCTGGAAAGGAACATTCTATGAGCCCGGTCATTAGAAACAGCAGAACACTGTTTAAACCCAGTGAAATTAAAATTTAACATGATTCAGACAATTTGTGCGCTGAAACAAAAGGGAGCTGTCTAAAAACTAGGGTGTTTGGAAACACTGCTAAAACCTTGTGGGGAGACCTTATTTGGTCCTTTTGACACCTAAATAAGTAATTTTGGCTGCTCTAATGCAATTGGGTTGTCAAAAATGTAATGGTTATAATTCACTTCTCACACCTCAGAAAGGCAGAAATTGGAAGCCAAATATGCTGGAAAGGAACATTCTATGAGCCCGGTCATTAGAAACAGCAGAACACTGTTTAAACCCAGTGAAATTCAAATTTAACATGATTCAGACAATTTGTGCGCTGAAACAAAAGGGAGCTGTCTAAAAACTAGGATGTTTGGAAACACTGCTAAAACCTTGTGGGGAGACCTTATTTGGTCCTTTTGACACCTAAATAAGTAATTTTGGCTGCTCTAATGCAATTGGGTTGTCAAAAATGTAATGGTTATAATTCACTTCTCACACCTCAGAAAGGCAGAAATTGGAAGCCAAATATGCTGCAAAGGAACATTCTATGAGCCCGGTCATTAGAAACAGCAGAACACTGTTTAAACCCAGTGAAATTAAAATTTAACATGATTCAGACAATTTGTGCGCTGAAACAGAAGGGAGCTGTCTAAAAACTAGGATGTTTGGAAACACTGCTAAAACCTTGTGGGGAGACCTTATTTGGTCCTTTTGACACCTAAATAAGTCATTTTGGCTGCTCTAATGCAAGTGGGCGGTTAAATAATGTAATGGTTATAATTCACTTCTCACACCTCAGAAAGGCAGAAATTGGAAGCCAAATATGCTGCAAAGGAACATTCTATGAGCCCGGTCATTAGTAACAGCAGAACACTGTTTAAACCCAGTGAAATTCAAATTTAACATGATTCAGACAATTTGTGCGCTGAAACAAAAGGGAGCTGTCTAAAAACTAGGATGTTTGGAAACACTGCTAAAACCTTGTGGGGAGACCTTATTTGGTCCTTTTGACACCTAAATAAGTAATTTTGGCTGCTCTAATGCAATTGGGTTGTCAAAAATGTAATGGTTATAATTCACTTCTCACACCTCAGAAAGGCAGAAATTGGAAGCCAAATATGCTGGAAAGGAACATTCTATGAGCCCGGTCATTAGAAACAGCAGAACACATTTTAAACCCAGTGAAATTCAAATTTAACATGATTCAGACAATTTGTGCGCTGAAACAGAAGGGAGCTGTCTAAAAACTAGGATGTTTGGAAACACTGCTAAAACCTTTTGGGGAGACCTTATTTGGTCCTTTTGACACCTAAATAAGTCATTTTGGCTGCTCTAGTGCAAGTGGGCGGTTAAATAATGTAATGGTTATAATTCACTTCTCACACCTCAGAAAGGCAAAAATTGGAAGCCAAATATGCTGGAAAGGAACATTCTATGAGCCCGGTCATTAGAAACAGCAGAACACATTTTAAACCCAGTGAAATTCAAATTTAACATGATTCAGACAATTTGTGCGCTGAAACAAAAGGGAGCTGTCTAAAAACTAGGGTGTTTGGAAACACTGCTAAAACCTTGTGGGGAGACCTTATTTGGTCCTTTTGACACCTAAATAAGTAATTTTGGCTGCTCTAGTGCAAGTGGGCGGTTAAATAATGTAATGGTTATAATTCACTTCTCACACCTCAGAAAGGCAGAAATTGGAAGCCAAATATGCTGCAAAGGAACATTCTATGAGCCCGGTCATTAGTAACAGCAGAACACTGTTTAAACCCAGTGAAATTCAAATTTAACATGATTCAGACAATTTGTGCGCTGAAACAAAAGGGAGCTGTCTAAAAACTAGGATGTTTGGAAACACTGCTAAAACCTTGTGGGGAGACCTTATTTGGTCCTTTTGACACCTAAATAAGTCATTTTGGCTGCTCTAACTCAAATGGAGTGTTAAATAATGTAATGGTTATAATTCAATTCTGATATCTCAGAAAAGCAGAAATTGGAAGCCAAATATGCTGCAAAGGAACATTCTATGAGCCCGGTCATTAGAAACAGCAGAACACTGTTTAAACCCAGTGAAATTCAAATTTAACATGATTAAGACAATTTGTGCGCTGAAACAAAAGGGAGCTGTCTAAAAACTAGGATGTTTGGAAACCCTGCTAAAACCTTGTGGGGAGACCTTATTTGGTCCTTTTGACACCTAAATAAGTCATTTTGGCTGCTCTAATGCAAGTGGGCGGTTAAATAATCTAATGGTTATAATTCACTTCTCATACCTCAGAAAGGCAGAAATTGGAAGCCAAATATGCTGGAAAGGAACATTCTATGAGCCCGGTCATTAGAAACAGCAGAACACTGTTTAAACCCAGTGAAATTCAAATTTAACATGATTCAGACAATTTGTGCGCTGAAACAAAAGGGAGCTGTCTAAAAACTAGGATGTTTGGAAACACTGCTAAAACCTTGTGGGGAGACCTTATTTGGTCCTTTTGACACCTAAATAAGTAATTTTGGCTGCTCTAATGCAATTGGGTTGTCAAAAATGTAATGGTTATAATTCACTTCTCACACCTCAGAAAGGCAGAAATTGGAAGCCAAATATGCTGGAAAGGAACATTCTATGAGCCCGGTCATTAGAAACAGCAGAACACATTTTAAACCCAGTGAAATTAAAATTTAACATGATTCAGACAATTTGTGCGCTGAAACAGAAGGGAGCTGTCTAAAAACTAGGATGTTTGGAAACACTGCTAAAACCTTGTGGGGAGACCTTATTTGGTCCTTTTGACACCTAAATAAGTCATTTTGGCTGCTCTAACTCAAATGGAGTGTTAAATAATGTAATGGTTATAATTCAATTCTGATATCTCAGAAAGGCAGAAATTGGAAGCCAAATATGCTGGAAAGGAACATTCTATGAGCCCGGTCATTAGAAACAGCAGAACACTGTTTAAACCCAGTGAAATTCAAATTTAACATGATTCAGACAATTTGTGCGCTGAAACAAAAGGGAGCTGTCTAAAAACTAGGGTGTTTGGAAACACTGCTAAAACCTTGTGGGGAGACCTTATTTGGTCCTTTTGACACCTAAATAAGTAATTTTGGCTGCTCTAATGCAATTGGGTTGTCAAAAATGTAATGGTTATAATTCACTTCTCACACCTCAGAAAGGCAGAAATTGGAAGCCAAATATGCTGGAAAGGAACATTCTATGAGCCCGGTCATTAGAAACAGCAGAACACTGTTTAAACCCAGTGAAATTCAAATTTAACATGATTCAGACAATTTGTGCGCTGAAACAAAAGGGAGCTGTCTAAAAACTAGGATGTTTGGAAACACTGCTAAAACCTTGTGGGGAGACCTTATTTGGTCCTTTTGACACCTAAATAAGTAATTTTGGCTGCTCTAATGCAATTGGGTTGTCAAAAATGTAATGGTTATAATTCACTTCTCACACCTCAGAAAGGCAGAAATTGGAAGCCAAATATGCTGCAAAGGAACATTCTATGAGCCCGGTCATTAGAAACAGCAGAACACTGTTTAAACCCAGTGAAATTAAAATTTAACATGATTCAGACAATTTGTGCGCTGAAACAGAAGGGAGCTGTCTAAAAACTAGGATGTTTGGAAACACTGCTAAAACCTTGTGGGGAGACCTTATTTGGTCCTTTTGACACCTAAATAAGTCATTTTGGCTGCTCTAATGCAAGTGGGCGGTTAAATAATGTAATGGTTATAATTCACTTCTCACACCTCAGAAAGGCAGAAATTGGAAGCCAAATATGCTGCAAAGGAACATTCTATGAGCCCGGTCATTAGTAACAGCAGAACACTGTTTAAACCCAGTGAAATTCAAATTTAACATGATTCAGACAATTTGTGCGCTGAAACAAAAGGGAGCTGTCTAAAAACTAGGATGTTTGGAAACACTGCTAAAACCTTGTGGGGAGACCTTATTTGGTCCTTTTGACACCTAAATAAGTAATTTTGGCTGCTCTAATGCAATTGGGTTGTCAAAAATGTAATGGTTATAATTCACTTCTCACACCTCAGAAAGGCAGAAATTGGAAGCCAAATATGCTGGAAAGGAACATTCTATGAGCCCGGTCATTAGAAACAGCAGAACACATTTTAAACCCAGTGAAATTCAAATTTAACATGATTCAGACAATTTGTGCGCTGAAACAGAAGGGAGCTGTCTAAAAACTAGGATGTTTGGAAACACTGCTAAAACCTTGTGGGGAGACCTTATTTGGTCCTTTTGACACCTAAATAAGTCATTTTGGCTGCTCTAGTGCAAGTGGGCGGTTAAATAATGTAATGGTTATAATTCACTTCTCACACCTCAGAAAGGCAGAAATTGGAAGCCAAATATGCTGGAAAGGAACATTCTATGAGCCCGGTCATTAGAAACAGCAGAACACATTTTAAACCCAGTGAAATTCAAATTTAACATGATTCAGACAATTTGTGCGCTGAAACAAAAGGGAGCTGTCTAAAAACTAGGGTGTTTGGAAACACTGCTAAAACCTTGTGGGGAGACCTTATTTGGTCCTTTTGACACCTAAATAAGTAATTTTGGCTGCTCTAATGCAATTGGGTTGTCAAAAATGTAATGGTTATAATTCACTTCTCACACCTCAGAAAGGCAGAAATTGGAAGCCAAATATGCTGGAAAGGAACATTCTATGAGCCCGGTCATTAGAAACAGCAGAACACTGTTTAAACCCAGTGAAATTCAAATTTAACATGATTCAGACAATTTGTGCGCTGAAACAAAAGGGAGCTGTCTAAAAACTAGGATGTTTGGAAACACTGCTAAAACCTTGTGGGGAGACCTTATTTGGTCCTTTTGACACCTAAATAAGTAATTTTGGCTGCTCTAATGCAATTGGGTTGTCAAAAATGTAATGGTTATAATTCACTTCTCACACCTCAGAAAGGCAGAAATTGGAAGCCAAATATGCTGCAAAGGAACATTCTATGAGCCCGGTCATTAGAAACAGCAGAACACTGTTTAAACCCAGTGAAATTAAAATTTAACATGATTCAGACAATTTGTGCGCTGAAACAGAAGGGAGCTGTCTAAAAACTAGGATGTTTGGAAACACTGCTAAAACCTTGTGGGGAGACCTTATTTGGTCCTTTTGACACCTAAATAAGTCATTTTGGCTGCTCTAATGCAAGTGGGCGGTTAAATAATGTAATGGTTATAATTCACTTCTCACACCTCAGAAAGGCAGAAATTGGAAGCCAAATATGCTGCAAAGGAACATTCTATGAGCCCGGTCATTAGTAACAGCAGAACACTGTTTAAACCCAGTGAAATTCAAATTTAACATGATTCAGACAATTTGTGCGCTGAAACAAAAGGGAGCTGTCTAAAAACTAGGATGTTTGGAAACACTGCTAAAACCTTGTGGGGAGACCTTATTTGGTCCTTTTGACACCTAAATAAGTAATTTTGGCTGCTCTAATGCAATTGGGTTGTCAAAAATGTAATGGTTATAATTCACTTCTCACACCTCAGAAAGGCAGAAATTGGAAGCCAAATATGCTGGAAAGGAACATTCTATGAGCCCGGTCATTAGAAACAGCAGAACACATTTTAAACCCAGTGAAATTCAAATTTAACATGATTCAGACAATTTGTGCGCTGAAACAGAAGGGAGCTGTCTAAAAACTAGGATGTTTGGAAACACTGCTAAAACCTTGTGGGGAGACCTTATTTGGTCCTTTTGACACCTAAATAAGTCATTTTGGCTGCTCTAGTGCAAGTGGGCGGTTAAATAATGTAATGGTTATAATTCACTTCTCACACCTCAGAAAGGCAGAAATTGGAAGCCAAATATGCTGGAAAGGAACATTCTATGATCCCCGTCATTAGAAACAGCAGAACACATTTTAAACACAGTGAAATTCAAATTTAACATGATTCAGACAATTTGTGCGCTGAAACAAAAGGGAGCTGTCTAAAAACTAGGATGTTTGGAAACACTGCTAAAACCTTGTGGGGAGACCTTATTTGGTCCTTTTGACACCTAAATAAGTCATTTTGGCTGCTCTAATGCAAGTGGGCGGTTAAATAATGTAATGGTTATAATTCACTTCTCACACCTCAGAAAGGCAGAAATTGGAAGCCAAATATGCTGCAAAGGAACATTCTATGAGCCCGGTCATTAGTAACAGCAGAACACTGTTTAAACCCAGTGAAATTCAAATTTAACATGATTCAGACAATTTGTGCGCTGAAACAAAAGGGAGCTGTCTAAAAACTAGGATGTTTGGAAACACTGCTAAAACCTTGTGGGGAGACCTTATTTGGTCCTTTTGACACCTAAATAAGTAATTTTGGCTGCTCTAATGCAATTGGGTTGTCAAAAATGTAATGGTTATAATTCACTTCTCACACCTCAGAAAGGCAGAAATTGGAAGCCAAATATGCTGGAAAGGAACATTCTATGAGCCCGGTCATTAGAAACAGCAGAACACATTTTAAACCCAGTGAAATTCAAATTTAACATGATTCAGACAATTTGTGCGCTGAAACAGAAGGGAGCTGTCTAAAAACTAGGATGTTTGGAAACACTGCTAAAACCTTGTGGGGAGACCTTATTTGGTCCTTTTGACACCTAAATAAGTCATTTTGGCTGCTCTAATGCAAGTGGGCGGTTAAATAATGTAATGGTTATAATTCACTTCTCACACCTCAGAAAGGCAGAAATTGGAAGCCAAATATGCTGCAAAGGAACATTCTATGAGCCCGGTCATTAGTAACAGCAGAACACTGTTTAAACCCAGTGAAATTCAAATTTAACATTATTCAGACAATTTGTGCGCTGAAACAAAAGGGAGCTGTCTAAAAACTAGGATGTTTGGAAACACTGCTAAAACCTTGTGGGGAGACCTTATTTGGTCCTTTTGACACCTAAATAAGTAATTTTGGCTGCTCTAATGCAATTGGGTTGTCAAAAATGTAATGGTTATAATTCACTTCTCACACCTCAGAAAGGCAGAAATTGGAAGCCAAATATGCTGGAAAGGAACATTCTATGAGCCCGGTCATTAGAAACAGCAGAACACATTTTAAACCCAGTGAAATTCAAATTTAACATGATTCAGACAATTTGTGCGCTGAAACAGAAGGGAGCTGTCTAAAAACTAGGATGTTTGGAAACACTGCTAAAACCTTGTGGGGAGACCTTATTTGGTCCTTTTGACACCTAAATAAGTCATTTTGGCTGCTCTAGTGCAAGTGGGCGGTTAAATAATGTAATGGTTATAATTCACTTCTCACACCTCAGAAAGGCAGAAATTGGAAGCCAAATATGCTGGAAAGGAACATTCTATGAGCCCGGTCATTAGAAACAGCAGAACACATTTTAAACCCAGTGAAATTCAAATTTAACATGATTCAGACAATTTGTGCGCTGAAACAAAAGGGAGCTGTCTAAAAACTAGGGTGTTTGGAAACACTGCTAAAACCTTGTGGGGAGACCTTATTTGGTCCTTTTGACACCTAAATAAGTAATTTTGGCTGCTCTAGTGCAAGTGGGCGGTTAAATAATGTAATGGTTATAATTCACTTCTCACACCTCAGAAAGGCAGAAATTGGAAGCCAAATATGCTGCAAAGGAACATTCTATGAGCCCGGTCATTAGTAACAGCAGAACACTGTTTAAACCCAGTGAAATTCAAATTTAACATGATTCAGACAATTTGTGCGCTGAAACAAAAGGGAGCTGTCTAAAAACTAGGATGTTTGGAAACACTGCTAAAACCTTGTGGGGAGACCTTATTTGGTCCTTTTGACACCTAAATAAGTCATTTTGGCTGCTCTAACTCAAATGGAGTGTTAAATAATGTAATGGTTATAATTCAATTCTGATATCTCAGAAAAGCAGAAATTGGAAGCCAAATATGCTGCAAAGGAACATTCTATGAGCCCGGTCATTAGAAACAGCAGAACACTGTTTAAACCCAGTGAAATTCAAATTTAACATGATTAAGACAATTTGTGCGCTGAAACAAAAGGGAGCTGTCTAAAAACTAGGATGTTTGGAAACCCTGCTAAAACCTTGTGGGGAGACCTTATTTGGTCCTTTTGACACCTAAATAAGTCATTTTGGCTGCTCTAATGCAAGTGGGCGGTTAAATAATCTAATGGTTATAATTCACTTCTCATACCTCAGAAAGGCAGAAATTGGAAGCCAAATATGCTGGAATGGAACATTCTATGAGCCCGGTCATTAGAAACAGCAGAACACTGTTTAAACCCAGTGAAATTCAAATTTAACATGATTCAGACAATTTGTGCGCTGAAACAAAAGGGAGCTGTCTAAAAACTAGGATGTTTGGAAACACTGCTAAAACCTTGTGGGGAGACCTTATTTGGTCCTTTTGACACCTAAATAAGTAATTTTGGCTGCTCTAATGCAATTGGGTTGTCAAAAATGTAATGGTTATAATTCACTTCTCACACCTCAGAAAGGCAGAAATTGGAAGCCAAATATGCTGGAAAGGAACATTCTATGAGCCCGGTCATTAGAAACAGCAGAACACATTTTAAACCCAGTGAAATTAAAATTTAACATGATTCAGACAATTTGTGCGCTGAAACAGAAGGGAGCTGTCTAAAAACTAGGATGTTTGGAAACACTGCTAAAACCTTGTGGGGAGACCTTATTTGGTCCTTTTGACACCTAAATAAGTCATTTTGGCTGCTCTAACTCAAATGGAGTGTTAAATAATGTAATGGTTATAATTCAATTCTGATATCTCAGAAAGGCAGAAATTGGAAGCCAAATATGCTGGAAAGGAACATTCTATGAGCCCGGTCATTAGAAACAGCAGAACACTGTTTAAACCCAGTGAAATTCAAATTTAACATGATTCAGACAATTTGTGCGCTGAAACAAAAGGGAGCTGTCTAAAAACTAGGGTGTTTGGAAACACTGCTAAAACCTTGTGGGGAGACCTTATTTGGTCCTTTTGACACCTAAATAAGTAATTTTGGCTGCTCTAATGCAATTGGGTTGTCAAAAATGTAATGGTTATAATTCACTTCTCACACCTCAGAAAGGCAGAAATTGGAAGCCAAATATGCTGGAAAGGAACATTCTATGAGCCCGGTCATTAGAAACAGCAGAACACTGTTTAAACCCAGTTAAATTCAAATTTAACATGATTCAGACAATTTGTGCGCTGAAACAAAAGGGAGCTGTCTAAAAACTAGGATGTTTGGAAACACTGCTAAAACCTTGTGGGGAGACCTTATTTGGTCCTTTTGACACCTAAATAAGTAATTTTGGCTGCTCTAATGCAATTGGGTTGTCAAAAATGTAATGGTTATAATTCACTTCTCACACCTCAGAAAGGCAGAAATTGGAAGCCAAATATGCTGCAAAGGAACATTCTATGAGCCCGGTCATTAGAAACAGCAGAACACTGTTTAAACCCAGTGAAATTAAAATTTAACATGATTCAGACAATTTGTGCGCTGAAACAGAAGGGAGCTGTCTAAAAACTAGGATGTTTGGAAACACTGCTAAAACCTTGTGGGGAGACCTTATTTGGTCCTTTTGACACCTAAATAAGTCATTTTGGCTGCTCTAATGCAAGTGGGCGGTTAAATAATGTAATGGTTATAATTCACTTCTCACACCTCAGAAAGGCAGAAATTGGAAGCCAAATATGCTGCAAAGGAACATTCTATGAGCCCGGTCATTAGTAACAGCAGAACACTGTTTAAACCCAGTGAAATTCAAATTTAACATGATTCAGACAATTTGTGCGCTGAAACAAAAGGGAGCTGTCTAAAAACTAGGATGTTTGGAAACACTGCTAAAACCTTGTGGGGAGACCTTATTTGGTCCTTTTGACACCTAAATAAGTAATTTTGGCTGCTCTAATGCAATTGGGTTGTCAAAAATGTAATGGTTATAATTCACTTCTCACACCTCAGAAAGGCAGAAATTGGAAGCCAAATATGCTGGAAAGGAACATTCTATGAGCCCGGTCATTAGAAACAGCAGAACACATTTTAAACCCAGTGAAATTCAAATTTAACATGATTCAGACAATTTGTGCGCTGAAACAGAAGGGAGCTGTCTAAAAACTAGGATGTTTGGAAACACTGCTAAAACCTTGTGGGGAGACCTTATTTGGTCCTTTTGACACCTAAATAAGTCATTTTGGCTGCTCTAGTGCAAGTGGGCGGTTAAATAATGTAATGGTTATAATTCACTTCTCACACCTCAGAAAGGCAGAAATTGGAAGCCAAATATGCTGGAAAGGAACATTCTATGAGCCCGGTCATTAGAAACAGCAGAACACATTTTAAACCCAGTGAAATTCAAATTTAACATGATTCAGACAATTTGTGCGCTGAAACAAAAGGGAGCTGTCTAAAAACTAGGGTGTTTGGAAACACTGCTAAAACCTTGTGGGGAGACCTTATTTGGTCCTTTTGACACCTAAATAAGTAATTTTGGCTGCTCTAATGCAATTGGGTTGTCAAAAATGTAATGGTTATAATTCACTTCTCACACCTCAGAAAGGCAGAAATTGGAAGCCAAATATGCTGCAAAGGAACATTCTATGAGCCCGGTCATTAGAAACAGCAGAACACTGTTTAAACCCAGTGAAATTAAAATTTAACATGATTCAGACAATTTGTGCGCTGAAACAGAAGGGAGCTGTCTAAAAACTAGGATGTTTGGAAACACTGCTAAAACCTTGTGGGGAGACCTTATTTGGTCCTTTTGACACCTAAATAAGTCATTTTGGCTGCTCTAATGCAAGTGGGCGGTTAAATAATGTAATGGTTATAATTCACTTCTCACACCTCAGAAAGGCAGAAATTGGAAGCCAAATATGCTGCAAAGGAACATTCTATGAGCCCGGTCATTAGTAACAGCAGAACACTGTTTAAACCCAGTGAAATTCAAATTTAACATGATTAAGACAATTTGTGCGCTGAAACAAAAGGGAGCTGTCTAAAAACTAGGATGTTTGGAAACCCTGCTAAAACCTTGTGGGGAGACCTTATTTGGGTCCTTTTGACACCTAAATAAGTCATTTTGGCTGCTCTAATGCAAGTGGGCGGTTAAATAATCTAATGGTTATAATTCACTTCTCATACCTCAGAAAGGCAGAAATTGGAAGCCAAATATGCTGGAATGGAACATTCTATGAGCCCGGTCATTAGAAACAGCAGAACACTGTTTAAACCCAGTGAAATTCAAATTTAACATGATTCAGACAATTTGTGCGCTGAAACAAAAGGGAGCTGTCTAAAAACTAGGATGTTTGGAAACACTGCTAAAACCTTGTGGGGAGACCTTATTTGGTCCTTTTGACACCTAAATAAGTAATTTTGGCTGCTCTAATGCAATTGGGTTGTCAAAAATGTAATGGTTATAATTCACTTCTCACACCTCAGAAAGGCAGAAATTGGAAGCCAAATATGCTGGAAAGGAACATTCTATGAGCCCGGTCATTAGAAACAAGCAGAACACATTTTAAACCCAGTGAAATTCAAATTTAACATGATTCAGACAATTTGTGCGCTGAAACAGAAGGGAGCTGTCTAAAAACTAGGATGTTTGGAAACACTGCTAAAACCTTGTGGGGAGACCTTATTTGGTCCTTTTGACACCTAAATAAGTCATTTTGGCTGCTCTAGTGCAAGTGGGCGGTTAAATAATGTAATGGTTATAATTCACTTCTCACACCTCAGAAAGGCAGAAATTGGAAGCCAAATATGCTGGAAAGGAACATTCTATGAGCCCGGTCATTAGAAACAGCAGACACATTTTAAACCCAGTGAAATTCAAATTTAACATGATTCAGACAATTTGTGCGCTGAAACAGAAGGAGCTGTCTAAAAACTAGGATGTTTGGAAACACTGCTAAAACCTTGTGGGGAGACCTTATTTGGTCCTTTTGACACCTAAATAAGTCATTTTGGCTGCTCTAATGCAAGTGGGCGGTTAAATAATGTAATGGTTATAATTCACTTCTCACACCTCAGAAAGGCAGAAATTGGAAGCCAAATATGCTGCAAAGGAACATTCTATGAGACGGTCATTAGTAACAGCAGAACACTGTTTAAACCCAGTGAAATTCAAATTTAACACATGATTAAGACAATTTGTGCGCTGAAACAAAAGGGAGCTGTCTAAAAACTAGGATGTTTGGAAACCCTGCTAAAACCTTGTGGGGAGACCTTATTTGGTCCTTTTGACACCTAAATAAGTCATTTTGGCTGCTCTAATGCAAGTGGGCGGTTAAATAATCTAATGGTTATAATTCACTTCTCATACCTCAGAAAGGCAGAAATTGGAAGCCAAATATGCTGGAATGGAACATTCTATGAGCCCGGTCATTAGAAACAGCAGAACACTGTTTAAACCCAGTGAAATTCAAATTTAACATGATTCAGACAATTGTGTGCGCTGAAACAAAAGGGAGCTGTCTAAAAACTAGGATGTTTGGAAACACTGCTAAAACCTTGTGGGGAGACCTTATTTGGTCCTTTTGACACCTAAATAAGTAATTTTGGCTGCTCTAATGCAATTGGGTTGTCAAAAATGTAATGGTTATAATTCACTTCTCACACCTCAGAAAGGCAGAAATTGGAAGCCAAATATGCTGGAAAGGAACATTCTATGAGCCCGGTCATTAGAAACAGCAGAACACATTTTAAACCCAGTGAAATTAAAATTTAACATGATTCAGACAATTTGTGCGCTGAAACAGAAGGGAGCTGTCTAAAAACTAGGATGTTTGGAAACACTGCTAAAACCTTGTGGGGAGACCTTATTTGGTCCTTTTGACACCTAAATAAGTCATTTTGGCTGCTCTAACTCAAATGGAGTGTTAAATAATGTAATGGTTATAATTCAATTCTGATATCTCAGAAAGGCAGAAATTGGAAGCCAAATATGCTGAAAGGAACATTCTATGAGCCCGGTCATTAGAAACAGCAGAACACTGTTTAAACCCAGTGAAATTCAAATTTAACATGATTCAGACAATTTGTGCGCTGAAACAAAAGGGAGCTGTCTAAAAACTAGGGTGTTTGGAAACACTGCTAAAACCTTGTGGGAGACCTTATTTGGTCCTTTTGACACCTAAATAAGTAATTTTGGCTGCTCTAATGCAATTGGGTTGTCAAAAATGTAATGGTTATAATTCACTTCTCACACCTCAGAAAGGCAGAAATTGGAAGCCAAATATGCTGGAAAGGAAACATTCTATGAGCCCGGTCATTAGAAACAGCAGAACACTGTTTAAACCCAGTTAAATTCAAATTTAACATGATTCAGACAATTTGTGCGCTGAAACAAAAGGGAGCTGTCTAAAAACTAGGATGTTGGAAACACTGCTAAAACCTTGTGGGGAGACCTTATTTGGTCCTTTTGACACCTAAATAAGTAATTTTGGCTGCTCTAATGCAATTGGGTTGTCAA
>JAZIBN010000054.1:0-20910 GCA_037039145.1 Fundulus diaphanus
GAGCAGAGATGTTTCAGTATTTGATTCCACTTCTTACAGTGATCGTTGTCATTGGGCTCATCTGCCTGGTGATCTCTGTTTGGTGAGGATCTTAAACTGATGCTTTCCATTAACATTCATATGATGTGGAAGAGAAAGTGGTATTTTTGTAATGATCAGAGGCAGGGGACCCAGAATTCAGCCAGACCAGCAGAGGTTTCTTTAAAAAGAAGGATTTTAATCACAGAAATCAAAAACAGAAACAAAATCCAAAAAAAAACCTGTTGTAGCAAAAATGGCAGAAAAACAAACAGTCCAGTTGTGCAGGCAGGGCAGGAACAGACAGAACAGGATGGCTCAGGTTACTGGAGACAAAGGGGGTCAAAAATCCAAAAGCAAATCAAAAACAGAATCTTGCAGAAGGAGACTCACCCATAACTCAACAAGACAACCTGGCACTGATGTCTGGTTTCAACAGTTTATATGGAGGTGGAAGCAGGTGAAACCGGTGAGAGGTGATTGCAGCAGGGGTGGAGTTATAACCTGACAAGAGCCAGATGCATAGCGCTCCGCCTAGCTCCACTCACATACATCTGGGACACCGCCATAGGAATTGCCTTTACTGAAGGCTGGGCCTTATCAAAACTCCTTGCATATGATTGGATAAGCCACTTGTCTGTCATCTTTATCGACGTGCTATTTCAACCACTCACACTGAAGCTAACCCGTGACGCTGATGAGAGCGACACAGGAAAAAAACAAATTTTTTTTTATGTGTTTGCGGCTCTAGTGGCACGCGTTTTATTGACAGTGAGCTAACAGGAAGAGGGGGAAAGACAGGCGGCAAAGCGCCGCGGGTCGGAGTCGATCCCGGGCCGACCGCGTCGAGGACTAAAGGCCTCCTAATATGGTTCGCGCTAACCGCTAAAACAAAACTTGCCAAATCCGGTCGGGAGAAGGGCGAAAACATGGTTTCCACCAACAAAAGCCTTCAGAGCCGTTCTCTGATGTTCTTTTAATGAAACAATATTAGGTAGATTGGACAACACGGAAGAAATAGCAGCATCAATGTTAACGCTTGCTTCCTCGACGAGCCGCCATTGCTATCAAAACAGTCTCACGTCATGGTCGCGTCTCCACTACGTCACATCTATGAAACTCCAGCCCTGCGTCCTGATTGGCCAGACCATAAAATTGGTTGGAGAAATCACTTTCTATCGGCGGTGTCCCAGATGTATGTGTGTGGAGCTAGGAGGAGCAACATACAGCTGGCTGTTGTCAGGTTAGTGGAGTTAGGCAGGTGTGCAGAATAAGTAATTAGACCAGACATCAGTGCTGAGGCTCAAAACAAGAACAGATCAAAAAACCAAACCTAAAAAGCTTCTGAAGACATAACAGGTTAAACTAAAACAGTAAACAAGAATCTAAACAAGAATCCAGACGAGACAGAACTCAAAACAGCTAGATAATAAAAGACAGGAGAGAGAAGGAAAACTAAAACTAACATAAACCCGAACAGAACTCAGAATATTACAGAGCCCCCCACCTCAAGGGCGGATTCCAGACGCCCTCCACGTGTACGAAAGTCCAAAACAGAAAACTGTTAATAAAGTCGAAAAAGTCCAAACAGAAAACAACCCACATTGGGCGAATCCAAACTAACAGTCTCTAAGAAAGAATAAGAGTCTGGTGGACGTCCCGGCGGACGGCCCCGGCGTGACAGGTTCTCCGGCGGACGGCCCCGGCGTGACAGGTTCTCCGGCGGACGGCCCCGGCGTGACAGGTTCTCCGGCGGACGGCCCCGGCGTGACAGGTTCTCCGGCGGACGGCCCCGGCGTGACAGGTTCTCCGGCGGACGGCCCCGGCGTGACAGGTTCTCCGGCGGACGGCCCCGGCGTGACAGGTTCTCCGGCGGACGGCCCCGGCGTGACAGGTTCTCCGGCGGACGGCCCCGGCGTGACAGGTTCTCCGGCGGACGGCCCCGGCGTGACAGGTTCTCCGGCGGACGGCCCCGGCGTGACAGGTTCTCCGGCGGACGGCCCCGGCGTGACAGGTTCTCCGGCGGACGGCCGGACCCTCAGAGGCCGACACCTGGAGAGAGAGAGAGAGCAGAACCTGGCGCAAGACTAAGGGCTGGGGAAGGCGCCTGACTAAAGGCTGCGGGAGGCGCCTGGCTACTGACTACGGGAGGCGCCGGGCTACTGGCTAAGGGGGAAGCCTGGCTACAGGCAACTGAAGAGGGAGCCGGACTACAGGAGGCCCCGGGCTACCGGCAGCTGTGGATGAGGCCTGACTGCAGGCTGTGGATGAGGCCTGACTGCTGGCTGTGGATGAGGCCTGACTGCAGGCTGTGGATGAGGCCTGACTGCAGGCTGTGGATGAGGCCTGACTGCAGGCTGCTGTCAGTCCCTTGAACAAAAAGAGTCTTGTGATTAGTCTCTGGAGAGAGTCCAGGAGTGACAGCCAGTAAAGCCTCTCGCAGAGCTGACTGTCAACCAGGGCAACCAGGGACTGAGGCTTCAGAAAGGCGTTGAGAGGATCAAAATCTCTAGGGGGCCCCGGGTGTTGGGCCCTCTCCCGAGGCCCGGGGTACCCGAAGGAAGAAGCATCCACCTGGGTTTCCACCTCCTGGACCAGTGGTAACCCCCCCTGGGTTCCCACTTCACAGTTCGGCGACGGACCCCTCTGGGTCCCCACGTCGCAGGACGGCGACGGACCCTCCTGGGTTCCAACGTCGCAGGATGATAGAGGCGGGTCCTCCAGGACCCCCTCTTGGGGTTTGAGCAGAGGCGAAGGCGGTTCCCCCTGGGCCCCCTCATGGGACACACAAACTTGAGGAGGCGAGTCCTTCTTAACACCCTCTCGGGACTTGAGCGGAGGCGGGTCCTCCAGGACCCCCTCGGGGACAGGTTCAGGTGTCGAGGCGTCGGCCGGACCCTCGGGGACAGGTTCAGAGGCTTCAACCACTCGACGATGTCTGCGGCGGCGGGACGGCTGCGGCAATGCGCTCCGCCCTTGGAGGTGGTGTCCTGGACCGTACCCGGGGGGGGGGGGGGGCAGAGCACTAATCTGGAGCCCTCAAAAGATGCCCCCTGGATTTCAACTCTGCAGGGAACAGAGCTCCGGGATTGCAGCCGGCTCATCTTGAGAAAAAAAATTATTAAAGCAGGGAAAAAGTAAAAAAAAAGAAACGTGCTGGTCTGGCGATGGATCCTAAACTTGGCCAGGTCGTACTGTAGTGATCAGAGGCAGGGAACCCAGAATTCAGCCAGACCAGCAGAGGTTTCTTTAAAAAGAAGGATTTTAATAACAGAAATCAAAAACAGAGACAAAATCCAAAAAAAACCTGTTGTAGCAAAAATGGCAGAAAAACAAACAGTCCAGTTGTGCAGGCAGGGCAGGAACAGACAGAACAGGATGGCTCAGGTTACTGGAGACAAAGGGGGTCAAAAATCCAAACGCAAATCAAAAACAGAATCTTGCAGAAGGAGACTCACCCATAACTCAACAAGACAACCTGGCACTGATG
The DNA here is from genome assembly GCA_037039145.1 of Fundulus diaphanus. NCBI lineage: Eukaryota > Metazoa > Chordata > Actinopteri > Cyprinodontiformes > Fundulidae > Fundulus > Fundulus diaphanus. Next base: position 3,509 of record JAZIBN010000054.1, read on the forward strand.
TCTGGTCTCAACATTTTATATGGAGGTGGAAGCAGGTGAAACCGGTGAGAGGTGATTGCAAGAGGGGTGGAGTTAGGCAGGTGTGCAGAATAGGTAATTAGACCAGACATCAGTGCTGAAGCTCAAAACAAGAACAGATCAAAAAACCAAACCTAAACTAAAAAGCTTCTGAAGACATAACAGGTTAAACTAAAACAGTAAACAAGAATATAAACAAGAATCCAGACAAGACAGAACTCAAAACAGTCAGATAATAAAAGACAGGAGAGAGAAGGAAAACTAAAACTAACATAAACCCGAACAGAACTCAGAATATTACAATTTTAGGTGAATCCATGATGAACATATTTCAGTTTAGAACCATCAGCATTTACTCAGCAGCACTTTGGTTCAGAATTTATCCTTGATAAGATTCAGCGATTTTTCATTGTGTTTTATAGCTGAACATAGATCTGGAGTTGGACAGCAGGGATGGATGCTCAAGACTAATTAGAATATATTACATGTTGTCACATTAGAACTGTGAGAAAAAAAAAATTAAGATCACAAAAACATTCAAACAAGGCGGACAATTTGGAGGTTTTCACAAAATTCAAACACATTTCTGCATCAGGTGACTCTTCCTTTATAATAAATAAATTACAACAACCAAGCAAGCATGACAGTAGCAAAGTAGCGGAACATATTGTTGTTTCCTGAAAGACAGAAATATTCTGACGGCTCTCTGATGTCTTCCAGGTGGTTCAAGTTCAAACATCCAACTCCCCAACAGACTCAGGTGGGGAAATGTTCCACCTCTCTGTGCAGCTCTGCACCGAGTTTCATCTGGAGGTTTGTGGCTGCATCTGCATGAACAGTAATACATTTAATTTTCCCACAGAGTCAAACAGGTGTGGAGGTTCAGGTAGCAGCCAACAAAGCAGAGGAAGAACTCCATTATGGAGAAGTGAACTTCCTACAGAGAGGACATGAAGCCTCCGCCATCTCAGTGCAGGACGGAGGACAGCAGGACACGCTGTACGCTCAGGTCAAGGTGTCTCCTGACTGTCCAGAGGATGTCTACGCTCAAGTGAAGAAAAAATAACTGTTGAGTTAAAACGCAAACATCCTCATCCTCAGTTTTGTTTTATTTTGACATTTCTAGATTACCAAGGACATCCTTTGCATATTGTGTCAAAATTTGTTAATTTTACACCATGATAGATAGAAGTGGATGAAACGTTCCGGTTCTATTCTACAAAACAAAAACCTCAGGGCTAAAAGCTCCTATATCAAACACAGTAACTTGTTTAAATATAGATAATTACAGCTCGACCAAAGCATATATCTCTAAAATTTCTTTGTCTTTGAGTGCATTAGCAAACTTTACTCTGGATTTTTTTATGTTGCTTTTAGAGTAATGGCTTCTTCCTCTCTGAGTGGCCTTTGAGCCCATGTTGCTGCAGGATTAGTTTCTCTGTTGATGATGAAACTCTCTGACCAGCATGTTCACGAGGTCTTTAGTTTTTGGTCTGGGGTTTATTTCAGACCAAAACACATTTATCTCTGGGACCTTTACTGAACACAATGATGGCAGCACATTCCTGTGCTGTTTATGCTTGCATATTATTGGTTGAACAGAAGAACGTGGCACCTTTAAACATCTGGATACTGTATCCCAGTTTGAGGTGGAAGTCCACAATAGCCTGACACCTTTAGATTTCCCCTCGATGTCACACAAGGAAGCAGCATGTTTAAGCATTAAAACAAACCCAGACCTGTGCGTCTGCTTAACTCAGATGTTGTGAATTAAACATTTTCAGACATTTCTGAAGCCACGAGATCAAAATCTGGGATTTCCCAAATTGCTTCAAGTGTATGTAAACTTCTGGATTTGAAGAAAGTAAAACAAATTCTCTCTCATTGATATTTTACAAAAATAAAATGTATAATTGAATATCCTTTAGACACAACTTAATCCCCTCCCCTGAAGGAAAGGCGTCTTTTTATACAGTGTCAGGAAATATCTTTTTTCAAACTAATTTTCAGTTTTTCATATTACCTAAACTAGAGGTCAGATCCCCTGTCATATTTTTTAGGGTTATGAAATGTTTACACTCTGCTGTAGCTTCTGTTCCTCTTATCTTCACCAGAGATGAAATGTGTGACATTTTGTTTGCAATAATAGTTTAAATATTTGAACCGATTTTGTTCCCCAAGTTTGTAGTTTTTGTAACTTTTGCTTTTAGTAAATTTGACAAAACATTTTTTTTCCTAGTTCTATGCATTTTATTTAAAGGAACAATACGTAAGAAATTTACAGTAAAATTAACCAAAATCATTGTCATTTATCACCCGGGATGGAAGTAACATTTAACACACTGCAGAAATGTCATCAATGAATACTAGTTCACATTTGACCTTTTATTCATCAACAGTGACTGTTGGCTGTTTTTCTGCCAACACCAAGTACAACAAGTTTGCTAAACAAATGTTAAACGTTCACACAATAGAAAAGTGGTCAGAGAGAAAATTGTGCCAAGTCCTTCTTCTTTACACTAAAGCGAGAGCTGAGTTATCCAACAGCCTTAGCGTGCTCCTCATCCACCTCTTCCTTTAATCTCTGCTGCTCCTTCAGAAACTCAGCCCAGTCCTCTTTTAATTTCTCCATGTTCGCCTGCAGCCCGGTGTTCTGGAAGGACACAAGGAAGATGAGGAGTTGAAAAATAGTTTAAGAAAACCGTGTCTTGTTTTTATAAGGCAGAGCCTAGTAAAACATGATGAATTTCCACAGGAAGCTAAGTGTCTCAATCTAACAGCATCTGCTGCAGTCCCTGTTTTTTACCAGCTGTGCCTCCAGCTCCCTCTGCTGGACTCTCTCTGCCATGTGATTAGCAGCCTCCACTGAGAGGAAAAACAGAGAAGGAAATCAGCTCACCATCATGATGGTGGTGGCCATGTCATCCATCCAGAAGTTTAGAATGATAATGGGGGAAGGTTGGCAAACCATCCTCAGCCAAAGCCTGAGCCAACAGAATCTTCCAGATCAGTCTCTGCAGCTCTGCTACGTTTTTGAGCCCTGGTGAGAACACAGGCAGGAAAAACAGAGGGCAAACATGTCGCCAGGTCATCATTCTTACTGTTAGACTTTGGAACATCAGTTACTTCCAAAACAGGGTGCACTTTTCCACCAGCAATGTCATTTCCCATAATAAACTGAACTCCTTTTATTGGAAGTGAAGGGCATACTGCCATAGGGAAAACACCACTAACCAACTTTGACTTAATGTGCACAAGATGCAACGGAGCTACAACATACCCCATTTTGACTCCTTGCATCAAAATATTCCTATTACATGAGGAATGGTCACCAACTGGCAATACATCAGCTAAGATCACAGATCTTGACCCTTCTGTATCTCTTAGCATTTTAATGTTTTTTTCATCCTCCACATTTCCAGTCAAGGATACAACGCCGTCCAGAATGAATGGTTCGAAGCAAGGATCAAGCTCCTCAATTGTATTCCCTTTCTCAGCATCGATGGTTTTAATCAAACCTACCCCTTTTGATGGCTTCACTTCAGATGACTGATTCTTACGTTTTAAAGAGGAACACTCCACAACAATATGACCAAGTTTATGACAATAGAAGCATTCCCTTTCAGTCTGAAGTTTTTCGTTGGCTTCGAGTACTCTTCTTGGGAAAATGTTTCTAGTGGTGACTTCACGTTTCTGCACAAAAAACAGTTTTATGGGTCAACACAAATTCATCAGCAACCACAGCTGCTTCTTTCAGAGTTGAAACCTTCTGTTCATTTAGATAAACAACAATGCGCTCTGGCAGACCATTTTTAAATTCTTCCAGCAACATTAATTTGCGTAAAGAACTGTAGTCAAGAACTTTACTTGCCGAAATCCATTTGTCAAAAGATTTGCTTTTTCACGAGCAAACTCAACAAAAGTCTGATCTGCTGTCCTTACGAAAATGTTGTCTATACGCTTCTGGAACAAGTTCATAAGCAGCAAGGATAGCAGACTTTACTAGATCATATTTTAAACTTTCTTCCAGAGACAAAGCAGAACAAACTTCTTGAGCTTTGCAAACCAATTTACACTGCAGAAGCATAGGCCAAACCTCCCTCGGCCAGAGTAATGAAGCAGCGACACGTTCAAAAACATTGAAATATGTATCTACTTCTGATTCACGAAAGGGAGGTACCAACACAATGTTTTTGCTCACATCTAGAGAACCTGGGGGTACAGGAGAACAAGTCATTTCATCAGCAGCAGATGAATTTACAGAGCTGGACTGAAAAGTAAGGCACCTCAAACAATGCTGAGAGCCTGCCATCGTCTGAGATGGACCGCTTGGAGTGGCCCAGCCTTGTTTTTGTTCAAAGTAAGATGTGGATTGAAGACGAGTGGTTCATGCCAGAAAGCATTTTTCTGTTAATGCAAATCTTCAAATAATTATTGGAATGTGTTTAAGTTATTTCCAGTTTGCATTACATTGTAAATGTATTGTTTTGTTAGCTGTTTGACTTGTTGATATTCTTTTTGACTACAAGTTATGCACAAACATTAAGTAATAATATTTGCAGATACGTAAGAAAATGTACAAAAAATAAAATAAATCACAAACTCATGCCACCATAGAGTCAAAGAAGGTCTTCAGGAGCACTCTCTGCACTTCAAAAGACCTCAGCCTCCTCAAGAGGTAAAGTTTGTTCTGGCCTTTCTTGTAAAGAGCATCAGTATTATGACTCCAGTCCAGTTTATGGTTCAGGTGAACATTCAGGTGTTTCTAAGAGTCCACTACCTTCACATCAGTTCCCTGGATGTTGACCTGTGTCAGTGAGGTGAATCTGTGTCTGTGGAAGTCCACCAGCAGCTCCTTTGTTTTCCCTGCATTTATTATGAGATGGTTCTGCTGGCACCAGTCTACAAAGCTCTGGATCCACTGCACTCTGACTCGTCCTCATATGTGATGAGACTGACTATGGCAGAGTCTGAGAACCTCTGAAGGTGGCAGCCTGATGAGGTGATGGAGAAGTCTGCGGTGTAGCGTGTGAACAGAAACGGTGCCTGTAGAAGATGCTCTGACAACCTCTTTCATAGAAGGATTGAAAGAGTGCTTAACATAAAAGACTTTTGAAAAGAGAAGATTCTTTTTTTTATCTCTGCTGATTGAAATAAAAAGATTACGTCCTTTTTGTTTCAAGATTGTTTGAGTTTGAATTTATTTTACTACCTTGTATTTTAGTTCAACATTTTAACCTTGAAAATATGTGCTAAAAAGTTAAATTTTATTACACTTAAAAAAATCAACTGCATTAATTATAATAATTCATTTTAAAATGTTAAGTGTTTTGCTCAAGCATAGAACCTAAATGTTAGTTTTGTTTAAAGGACACGTTTTCATCATGTTTCCAGCCTGAGAGATGGAGGACTACCAGAATCTGATGGCAGCTCCATCTGAGAACCTGCTGTTGTGAATTAATCAGGCACTTCTGAATCCATGGCTTCAAAATGTGGGATTTTCAAATTATTCCAAGTGTATGTAAACTTCTGAATTTGATGAAAATAAAAACAAACTGAAATGTGTGAGCAGGTTTGGTTTCAAGACTTAGTTGTATGATTGGTTTTGCTTCTCATGTTTGTAGTTGTTGCAGCATTTTAAGTTTTGCCTTTACCTAATAATAAAAAAAAAGATTTTTTGGAATTTTATTTAAATTTCACACATATTGAAATAGTAACATATCAGTTCACATGCATTAGGCAGCAAATGGTATAAATTCAAACCAATATTAATACTAAACACAACAAAACAAACTGATTTTGACATTCAAAATTAAAACGGTGGCACAAACAAAAACACTTCACTATAAAATGAAAAGTGTTTTAGTTAGGACAGTTATTTCAGTTCTGCTTTTTATCAAACAAAGACTAATTTCAACCACAGAGACTTGTTGCTTTTATCTCTGCTGCTCCTTCAGAAGCTCTGCTCAGTATTCTGCTCTAGTTCACGTTACTCAGCAGGCTGGTACTCTGCAGAAGGAGAAGCGGACGATGAGAAGCAGCTGGTAAATAGTTCCTGCACGTCATTTATTGTTATTATACAAGAGAAGCGAGCAGAATGTCACCAATAAAACCAGTCCTGAGAGAAAAACTGGAGGGATATTTACCTGTTGTGAATTTTACTCCATCTGCTGGATTTACCTGTCATGTGATTGGTTAATTGATTGATTTCTTATTGCCCAGGAGGGGCATCATTGTATAGTAAGTGGTAAGTCCTAGGTTGTGCCATAGAATCTCTTCCCCCCCCCCCCCCCCGCCCAGTATGCATAGATGTCATTGATCTTTCAAGTTCTTTATTGACTTAATGTCAGATGTTGAACATTAACACTTGGCATAATATTACAAAATATTTTCTCTAATAAAAGAATGAATTTTGTTTTTGTAAATAGATATTTTTCATATTCTTTTAACCATTATTTAACTTGCTACCCAGTTTTATAACTGCAATTTTATTTTGGAATTTACAGAAAAAATATCTTAGCTCCTCTCATAAATCCATTTCACAAAATAACCATATTTTTTCTTCATTTTCTTACTTGTAAGATAAAAAGTGAATAAACTGCTAAGAGATATCAGTTGTTCCCATTGTCGGAGGTATGTTTATTTGAAGTAGAACCCAAATGCAGACAGACAGGGGTTAGGGTTAAGGGCAGCACAGTGAGTAGAGAGTGTTTAATTAAAAAAAAGAAAAATGTACAAGTCGGGGCATGACGGCAGGCATGGAAGTGGCATAGCAAAAGACACAATAAGACAGGATAAGACAGGATCGGCAAGAAAGCAGTTGTGGACCTGGCAGCCATGGCATAGCAACGCAATGATCCAGCAATGAGAAATGGGAGTTTAAAAAGAGGGGAGAAAGGTGGGAAACATGGGCAGGATGAGAAGGCAGCAGGTGGACTGAATAAGCTTAACTGAATGGTGGCTAAGGCTGATCCCTCATTCACACAGACTCCGTTATTCGTGCATTTTTTCTCCATTGCAAATAGAAGCCATACTAGTCGATGCGGTAATTACTAACGACTCCGTGGGGCTGCGGCATGATGGAGCATCGGCTGTCAGAAATATGGATCAACTCTATTTTTGACGGATGACCAAGCAAAAGGTGTAAATTTCTAAAAACCAGATGAGCCGACAGGAAGTCAGACAGTAAAGTGAATCCGGAACATTTCAAAATAAGAGGGGAGGCTGTCTGTGTTTATGAAAAGATCCGACATGCATCCAGTGTGGATTACGGCACATTTTGAGATGGATGAAGGAGCGGAGACGGAAAGTCGTTCTTGTGAATCCGGCGAATGATAGAAAAACACGAATGGAGCTGATAAGAGATGTAAGGACATAATTTAATCAAGAACACAAGGACAAGACTCCAAGTAAAAATGGACACAATAATAAACTAGAAGGTAAAATGTTAAGAAATGCAACAACATGGAAACCATCTAAAAATTAAGAGAGAATGGAGAAGCGAACCAATATGGCAAAACCCAAATGGTAAAAAACAACAACAGATTGTGGCAAGACCTGTAGAACATAATAAAAGACAAGAAAAACACTGTAAAACATGAATCCAAATGAAAGCCATAACCAAACAACTCTAAATCCTGACACTAATGTGTTTAATGTCAACAAAACAGTTGACAGATTAAACTGTTGTTTAAACAGAGTGTCTGTAAATGTCCTTTGGTAGAAATATATCCCTGGTTGTGATGCAGTATAAGCGTTTTGGTTGTAGCACAATGTATCTGTCTAATCTTCGTCTATGTTGGGTTCTGATCTTTGATAAGATAGGGTTTTACCGGCTTGCTGTTACATGTCTATTACAAACCCATCTTTCCCAGTTCCGGATTTGGCTATAAATGGGGAAGCATTGATCAGAGGTAGAACGGTTTGAATACATATTTAATTCTTAGAAATTAAATATGGAGACAGAGTACATACCATTACAAGATGTTCTCACCGGTGGATAAGTCTGTCTGTCTGTCTGAAGTAGGTTTTACCAAGACAATCCTTTTATCAACTTTTAAACTCCTCCTGCATGGCTCAGTGGGAGGATGACTGACCCCCTCTCCTGCTGACCACCCCCTCGGGGCAATAAAACGCCCTGTTATTCTACCCAGCAACAGAGAAGGGAGACACCCCCACTAAGATATATTTTTTAATTCTCAACAACTCCCTCTGTTTTGATTAACAAATCAAACCAATAACTAGGCTAAACTAAGTCCATGTCTTGAAACCCTTAAACAAAGTGTAAATAGTAAGATGTAATATTGTAACCCACTGTCCCCTCTGTTGGCGACTTATGAAATCAAATGAAGTTTAAATGTTCCCCTTAAATGTAAAATAACCCAAGTATAAGCTAAAAAGCTACTAAACCTATCCGAATCTCGAACCTACTAGAATTAAGAAAAGTAAGCACCTTTATCCGAGAGGTGCAAGGCTAAGATAAATGTGCAACTACCAAAAACTATTATATGATCTAAATATGACTTTAAGAGTCCTAACCTAGATTAACAAAATGCTTCTTAGAAATAAAGATAACCCATGAAAGCACTACACTCAGATCAAACCACAGAATAAAAAGATTATCATGCAATGCAGAACCAAGATTCTAACGATACTAATATTGAACACCTTATGAATATGGAACTTATAAGACATATGCAGTGATTACAAAAACTCTCATTTTCTTTTTTCTCTTTTACAAAATGCATTCAATTGTTGTCATGATGTCTTGCATCTCGGAGATGTCTTCTTCTCGCCTTTAAAGAAGATGGTGTAAAGAGTCAGTGTTCCAACCGCGGTCTCCACAGAACTGTATGTTAATCTTTATTAAAAATAAAAAACGAAAACAAAACAAAATTCCAGCTGCCCCTCCGTGGGTGGCTCTGCGAGATAAGTTGTTCCGGTGATGTCTCCCTGGAACTCTCTGGTGGCTAGTACACATGGCTCCTGGAGTCTGATGGGCCCCTGACCTCTGGCCCACCACATCTGCTTGTCGATAACCTTAGCGTGCACTCCGTCGAAGTCGGGGGTGAGTGGACTTCCCCTCCCGTTTCTCCTAATTTAATGTCTCCAATACAACCTGAAACTTACGACAATCGTTTAAATATCAAATGTCGTGTGCTACCTGTAATTCCGGAGGTTGACTTCGGTCCCGAAAAGCTCCTTTCAGTCATATGGAAACATATCCTGTAATGAAATTAACTGAACACTCCCACAAGAAAACACTTCACATCTTTTTCACCCCAATTTCAATGTAGTCTGTGCACAGAACTTTAACCAATTGTGTTTAGAATTCTCCCCATTAATCTGAACCAACCTTCTTGTTGTTTCTTCTCCATCCTATGAGAAACCTATTTTAGAAATGCAATAGTTAATGAGACATTTTATTGCAATTCCTCTTTCCTGACGCTGGGCCTCTGATTGTCCTGCAAAAGAATGCCTGCACAAAAACTTTATACCTCCGGTGGGAATCGCCATGTCTGTGGAATCCAAAATTAGTTAATTTAATTTGAAATCAAGGTACATTTTCCTGTAAGAATGTCAGAATGTTCTCTGGATTAAAGATTAAAGATTACCATTCAGCACTCCACTCCACACAAAACCTTTCAGCAGTCACCACACCTCACTTCTGTACCATTTACTCAGATGTCTATGCTGTAAAAAAGTTCCTATTTTTTTTTTCTTATCATTTTATCCAGTTGTTACAAATCCTGATCCAGTTTACTGCAACAGATATACGTGGCTTTGAATCCTTAACAAACCTTCCTGACACACCAATGGTTTTAAAGTAAACTAAATATGCATTAAATTACCCTCTGTTTATCTCTGTTTTATCCAGTTTTTTGTAGTTTATGTAGTTTTTCTGTTTAATTTAACATTCACTTTATTGTCCTGCCTAAACTGTTTAAGCCTTTTTCCAAGAACCCCCTCATATAATCTATCTATAGCAGATACGTGGTGTCTGACACTCCGCTAATTAAATCTAATTTACGGTTCCGATCTGTTTTGGGAGTCACTTAACAAACATTCCAGAGAGCCATGGGTAAGGTCTTTTGTGGGGGGTTTCTCTTTGTTTAAACAACCGTTATCTGATTTACAACGCAGTTACATACCTCCGTGGTGTCCTGCACAAGAATCCTTCCTCCGAAGTACTTGTGCCAAGGGTTGATATAAAGTTTAAGATCTATATAACTTTACGATATAATGTTATCATATAAATGTTTATGTCATATCCCTCTGCTTGGAACAAAATTAATTTTGTTACAAAACATTAACAATGAATAGTATTAGTCATCACAGGGAATCAATTAACTGCAAATAATTATCTGAATTGAAGTATGAAAAACACTGCCCTATATCCTGGATTCAGATCAAAACATAATGCAATTTCATAATCCCACAGATCTACAAGAAGTCCTCCAAAAAGATCAGTGTACCCATTGAAATAATGATTATAAACTAATATGCTCACAGCAAGTTGATGGTATGAGAATGCTGACTGTTCCAAGGTACTTACATACTGATAAAATATTGGGTTTTACCTGAATAAAACACCTGGTAACGGCAAAGTCTGGTGAAAATCTGATAAGTTTTAGCATGCAACAGTTATATTGTACAATAGAAAAATCTCAATACTTGAGAGCTATTTAAGAAATAACCTAACAGATCCGTTTAACCCATGTTGTTTAGAAACAGAATGTCCCAAGCAGGACACATCTGTGCTTACCGAGAGGCCCATGTAATAAACCTGTCCCCTCAGGACGTCGCAACCCCCCTTGTGGAAATTTATGACATGCAGTTGTTATCTAGAACTCACAGAAACCTAAGTAGAAGTGGAGCACGTGAAAGTATTCCCGCCCCTGTGGATTGTCTGCCCATAGAAGATATGGAAACATACGCCAGCTGCTGTTAATTATGAGCAATACGGTCCTGGACATAATAGAATTAAAACTCATGTTTAAAAGGAACATATCAGTTATATAGTAAGAAATGTTAAGAGACAGTAGTATATGTTTCAAAACCGCAAACCTGTAGTGTTCGTATCTGCCCAATCGGCTGCCTTAAGAAGTTATTACCTGCACCAATCCATTTGCCTAGAAGCTCAACAAAAAGTTGGAGACACAGAAAAAATATTAGAAATCACTTTCCATTAAATTTGGTCAGAAGTATAGTGGTAGAAATAGAAGTCTGAAGTACCTTAACAAAAAGTCTGTTATCAGTCTGTGGTCCTTGAGATGGACTGGACTGACATGTACAGCAGATCAGGCAGAAAAGAGATTGGAGCTTAGACGTCGCACTCACAGCTTCCATGTATGGAACTCCACATTTCGTCCCCCACGTGTTGCAGTGATTCGCTGTCGATGCACCTCAGTGACAAAGTTCTGGTCCACGACTCAGAAACTGGATGAGACATTCAACTCCAGTGTATGCAGACAGTCATTTTTCTTTGACAGCTTAGGATCTGTGCTGTTCATAGGCGTTGGCCATCGTTCCAGGGTGAGGAAACATTGTTCTTGGGAGCGTTATCCCCTAGATGGAGCACTGACCTTCTTGAAGGTGAGGTGGTATTGGGACTTCTTGCCAGGAATTAGTGATGTGAAACAGTCCCTGGTCCAGTGTCCAGCGTAAACAACTGTCCCAGATGTGATGGGTGCCCCACGACACACATATTGGCTGTAAATGCTCAGTTTTATTCTTCCAACCCCAAATCGGCACCGATCTGCGTCTCATGTCAGACGTGTCCATACTCCAGAACGAACAGACCTGTAACAAAATTAAGATAGAAAAAGAAAAACAGGGGGGAGGAAGCTCCCCCACTTTAAATTAAAATAGAGACAGTTCTCAATGGAATAAGTTGCTTACTGTCACTCCTTCCTATATTGTTTTCCAATAACTGTAATTTTACCAACTTTTAGTAATTAACAAACTCAAACATTGTGTATCACCCTTCCTTTGAGTCACAGGCAAATGGTGTATCAAATATTGTCTGAGAGAGCATATCAAGATTGAAATTCATCAGCTGAGATATTGAAGAGGGCACGTTGTTTTTGTTGTTGTAACACTATTACTCTAAATAATTCCCCTAAATTGGACTGATTTATTTAGGATCCACACCTGTGTGTTTGATCCATCCTAATGATTTTTTCAGAAGAAATCGAGAGTCCCAGGCAAACTCAGGAACCTTCTGCTAAAGTGTATAAAGAAAATGCTGTGTAACTCCATCTATCAAGGAAAAAATATAAAAAACACCAAAGGTACATTTTAAAACAGCTCTAAAATCAGTTATGCGCCTGTGTTTAGTAAATTGTTAAGTCAAATACTGCCGGCCACAAACAATCACCAGCAACTGATGTTGAAAAGTTCATTCACCAGAATTTGCACATTACCAAATGAACAAAGAAAAAGATTCCTCGGGCTCTAAATTACTGTGTAACAAGGGCATCTGCATTTTGTGGGACCATGAAAATGTGATTACATATAATGAATAATTTGGGGACCGTCCTGTGATGATCCCGTAATATTTTCTATTTCTACTAGGTGTTGGCGCTCTGCAATATCAGTATCTATAATAAAACAATGCAAACCAATAACATTAGTCATAAATTCCTCAGTTTTAGCTGGTTCATTTGAGGATCACTTCAAAACTGACTCATGACTAAATGCAGTGTTAACAAAATCTGTCAAATTAACCGCAATATCCGTTTGCACACACTATTAAGGTACAGTTTAACCTTAACTTCTAACTCTGTTTAGTTCTGCTTAATGTGGTTTTCCCAGGCCTGCAAATGAGCAAAAGTTTATAGGGGGGCTATTTCCTGCTCCCTATTAATCAGCTAGATTTAAGTCTGATGAATTATATTTATTTATTTATCTATTATAACTAGGGCTATCAAACAATGAAAACCATTTAATCACTATTTAATCGCAAATTATATTTCATGTCTGAAAGTATATATATTCATTAGGCATTTTAAAACGCTATTTTGCAATAGATAATGCTAGTTAAAATTACACTCTAACAGAAGGCATTTTCCCTTTTTTGTGTTTTCCCAATTTATAATGCCTCAAACAGATGTTCAATGTTCTGCCAGATTTTTTAACAACTTTACCAAACTTCTAACCACTTTCTAACTTTTAGGCTACATTTCAAAATAAAAAGTTTTCTCCAAAACTCACCAAACTGCAGGCCGTGGTCTCTCTCCAATGCAACTCACCCAATCAGCTTGCAGCCAATACCTCAAACGTTTTACTGCATTGAAATTCTCCTGCACTTCAACAAACATTATTAATGCATCGACCTTTTTTCTAATGATTTCCAAATTCCCCTTAGTTTTTCACCCATATTTTTACTTATCACTTTTACTTAACAAAATTAAACTGCGCCCCAGTCACCGCTCTTATCTTTAGGCCCACGCACGCGGAGAAATTCACACCCTCATGAAGACACACACACACACACACACACCCCCACTCTCCGCTGAGTTGCAGGGTACGACCAATCTCTCCTTCTCTCAAAACCATGGATCCCATATTACCGAGACATTCAAAACATCAGACAAGACATAACAAACATAACATTTAAGACAGACAGCCTTGCGCGCGCAGAGGGTCTTCTCCTTTTAATACCCTTCCACTCGACGAAACGTTTCCTTATGTTAAAATCTCCTCGTCTGATCGTCGTGTTCTCGAAAAACCCCGTTTTTCGAAAACTAGAAAACAAACTTCTATTGCTTCCCTGGGATCCCTTTTTTTTTTAATCTCTTATCTTCTATAACAGCTCACTCTTAAGGTCTTGCTGCTCTTAGCCTCAACTTAAAGATGTTACGTATCTCGGCCGTCCTATTCCCTGCTACTTTTTGAGTGTCCCTAGTTCTCAAGAGACAGCGCACACCTCAGCCCTAAAATTACCAGTTTGTCAGTCTGGTTGTCGTTTGGCCAATCCTAGAACATATCCCTTTTTTTTGTCTATGTTTTTATCTTTTTTATTTCGTTTTATTTTATTTTTCGCCTCACCATTTCAAGGCTTCTTGGCATTTAGTTTAATATCCAATTCTAAGTTTTTCTGACGTAAACAAACACATAAATCCCATTCAATCATTTCTCGGTTTCAACATAAATTCCATTCAAACCTAGTTATACCGTTCAGCCTCTGATATTTTGAGAATTGAGTCTCTTAAACCACAGCATCACTTAATTTAGCCTACACATCATTTTGCCAATGGAGAAAAATCTCCTTACTTTTTTCCGGTCGACCGGTGATGCTGCAGAATTAGTCCTCTTTTCGTGTCCAATTTTCAAACAGACCCTCACTCACAGCCAAAATCCGAGGGGTTTCGGCACCATGATAAGATGGGGTTTTACCGGCTTGCTGTTACATGTCTATTACAAACCCATCTTTCCCAGTTCCGGATTTGGCTATAAATGGGGAAGCATTGATCAGAGGTAGAACGGTTTGAATACATATTTAATTCTTAGAAATTAAATATGGAGACAGAGTACATACCATTACAAGATGTTCTCACCGGTGGATAAGTCTGTCTGTCTGTCTGAAGTAGGTTTTACCAAGACAATCCTTTTATCAACTTTTAAACTCCTCCTGCATGGCTCAGTGGGAGGATGACTGACCCCCTCTCCTGCTGACCACCCCCTCGGGGCAATAAAACGCCCTGTTATTCTACCCAGCAACAGAGAAGGGAGACACCCCCACTAAGATATATTTTTTAATTCTCAACATCTTCTAGCAGTTTCTCCCAAGAATAGTTTGATGGAGAAGTTTGACTACAAAAAATAATGTTTATTCCTGCTTTATGAACTGTGACAGTAGTTGACTTGTATGACCAGCAGACAGTCACACCCAACATCTGGAAAGTTAGGAGACTTAAAGAACTTTAAAGAAGTACAAGTCTGTCTTGTATAGGTGTGTTTGCACATTCTGAGACAAAAAGTTGATCGTAGATATAATTTGCATCCTGAACAAACAGTTTCTCACCTCTGAGTGTGTCTGAGAGAAGGAGTGAGGTGTAAAGTCATTGTCAGACAAAATACTGTGAAAACGTGGTGAAGCTTAAGTAAAAGGAGGAATTTGGTTTTGCTAGATTCTCTTTCCCCCTACTTTTCTTGTGTGAAGTTGCTTCATCATGTTAACTAAACATTTGGTTCTGTCTGGTGGGTTTGTCTATCATAAACTTTTCTTACAAAGACCTAGAAAATAACTTTTCTAAATCCTCTCAAAGTTTGATAGCTGAATATTAAATCTGCTTTTAGGTAGGAAATTGGCGCTACTCATTAGTTAATTCACCTTATTTTTGAGAGACAGCAGGGAGGAAAAAATAGATCTGATTTGGATTAAAACTCGCTGTTCTAAACCATAAACTTGTGAAACTTTCACATTTACACATTAATATAGCATATTGTCCTAAAGGATAATACACAACAGCGACTTGCTTGTTAAAAGATTTCAATGACTTGGAGATTGTGGGAAGCCTGAACGATCCCTTTGACCGATTTTGCTGTAAACTCTTTTGCAGACAGAATAAACTGAGATGTCTGAATTATATTGTTGAAAAAAATTAAAATTATTTAAAAGTTTATTTTTTACCTCCATAGAACTCCATCCAAAGGTTCCTGCATGAAAATCTACTGCCTACCATTCAGAGCCTTTGAATGGGATACATTGTGATTATCTGTTCTAAATGCAGTAGATACAAAAGTGGTACTATTAGCCCTAGAAAACAATGCTTTGCCCTGGAAAAGGTTCATGGAGTAGCAGAGGTGACCAAAGTGGCGCCTGGATGCCATTTGCAGCCCCTGGGCTGATTTTGTTCAGCCACATTCACCCAAAAATAGAGTTTGGTAAACCCACATCTGATTTTAATAATTTCCATCCATCTGTCCATTTTCCTACACGCTTACCCTTGTTGGGGTCACGAGGGGTGCTGGTGCCTATCTCCAGCTGTCAATGTGCGAGAGGCGGGGTACACCCTGGAAAGGTCGCCAGTTTATCGCAGAGCAACACAGAGACACACAGGACAAACAAGCGTTCATGCACACAATTTTAATAATTTATTACACTAAAATTGTATTTTGTGTATATACAGTATTTTGTTATTTTAAACTGTGCTTATTTATTTTCCAAAAGTTACTCAGAAACAACAACTATTAAGTCAAAAACTGATCTTGCAAAAATTGTTAGTCATCTCAGAAAACGTGCTACTCTCTGCAAAGTTCAGGCTGCTTTTGAGCAAACACTGAACAAAAAACATTTTGTGTGGTTATCTTGATAAGAAATCAGCCATAGAGACGTCAGGGAGCTGAAGAAGCTCTGACATCCTCTTTCACAGAAGAAGGAAGGATAACTGCAATAGTCTGTTTCTATATGACCCTCACTTTTAAACAGAGAGGACTGTTATTTGATCTCCTGCTGACTGACTTCACTGGTTACCTGAGTCAACACAAGATTTTATTTTGCAGATTAATTTGGTAAGAAAATATTACAGAATTTGACTTTTAAGACAAAAAAAAAAACATTTTAGTGTTCTCTGCTAAATCATTCTGCTAAAATAAACTATGGTCGTTTCGATAAGTTTCTACTTAAAGATTTATTAGGATTCAGTTCATCTTTTTTCCAGTCCTAGAGATGAAGGAGGACTATGTGAGTCTGATGTCTGAGAACGTGCTGAGAGTCAACATGTTACTGAGCGTCTTCTTTCTTCCAGGTGAGCTGGTTGTTCATTTCCTGTCATTTGGAGACGGTATGAATAATATCTAGTTTTAAATATTTGATTCTGATATTGTTTAAAGGCTTTACATGTAATAAGCTGAAGCTGAACTGAAGTTTGTGGATCATGAACTTTCTCCTCAGACAGATTTTCCCCCATATTATCTGCACTGTTTTTTTTTTTGTTTTTACAGGTGTTTTGGGTGATTGTGGTAGCCGTACCCCACTCCTCTTCCTCACCATACCAAATAAGAATGAAGCACTGAGTGGATCATGTTTGCTAGTTCCATGTAGCTTTAGAGCTGAGAAAGGATTGTCTGAATTTAACAGTGAAAAAGTAACCCGTGGAGCATGGATTCAAAGTAAAAATAATATTTATGACATCAATCAACGGGTTAACACAGATCTAATAGAAATAACTGGAAACCTGAGACAAAAAAACTGCACCACTGTGTTTTCTGACATTAACAAGAGTCAAGAAGACAAATACTTCCTCAGAATTGAGAACGGTGGCTACAAGGCAACAGCTTGTTCTACTCCTCTTCACATAACAGTTCAAGGTAAGACTTCCCTCTCTGACACCAACATTAAAGGATTTTAGCAGCTGTTTTACAAGCTACAAGGTATT
>JAZIBN010000093.1:0-20890 GCA_037039145.1 Fundulus diaphanus
TCTAACCCTAACCCTAACCCTAACCCTAACCCTAACCCTAACCCTAACCCTAACCCTAACCCTAACCCTAACCCTAACCCTAACCCTAACCCTAACCCTAACCCTAACCCTAACCCTAACCCAACCCTAACCCTAACCCTAACCCTAACCCTAACCCTAACCCTAACCCTAACCCTAACCCTAACCCTAACCCTAACCCTAACCCTAACCCTAACCCTAACCCTAACCCTAACCCTAACCCTAACCCTAACCCTAACCCTAACCCTAACCCTAACCCTAACCCTAACCCTAACCCTAACCCTAACCCTAACCCTAACCCTAACCCTAACCCTAACCCTAACCCTAACCCTAACCCTAACCCTAACCCTAACCCTAACCCTAACCCTAACCCTAACCCTAACCCTAACCCTAACCCTAACCCTAACCCTAACCCTAACCCTAACCCTAACCCTAACCCTAACCCTAACCCTAACCCTAACCCTAACCCTAACCCTAACCCTAACCCTAACCCTAACCCTAACCCTAACCCTAACCCTAACCCTAACCCTAACCCTAACCCTAACCCTAACCCTAACCCTAACCCTAACCCTAACCCTAACCCTAACCCTAACCCTAACCCTAACCCTAACCCTAACCCTAACCCTAACCCTAACCCTAACCCTAACCCTAACCCTAACCCTACACCCCTAACCCTAACCCTAACCCTAACCCTAACCCTAACCCTAACCCTAACCCTAACCCTAACCCTAACCCTAACCCTAACCCTAACCCTAACCCTAACCCTAACCCTAACCCT
Source organism: Fundulus diaphanus (assembly GCA_037039145.1). NCBI lineage: Eukaryota > Metazoa > Chordata > Actinopteri > Cyprinodontiformes > Fundulidae > Fundulus > Fundulus diaphanus. Next base: position 797 of record JAZIBN010000093.1, read on the forward strand.
AACCCTAACCCTAACCCTAACCCTAACCCTAACCCTAACCCTAACCCTAACCCTAACCCTAACCCTAACCCTAACCCTAACCCTAACCCTAACCCTAACCCTAACCCTAACCCTAACCCTAACCCTAACCCTAACCCTAACCCTAACCCTAACCCTAACCCTAACCCTAACCCTAACCCTAACCCTAACCCTAACCCTAACCCTAACCCTAACCCTAACCCTAACCCTAACCCTAACCCTAACCCTAACCCTAACCCTAACCCTAACCCTAACCCTAACCCTAACCCTAACCCTAACCCTAACCCTAACCCTAACCCTAACCCTAACCCTAACCCTAACCCTAACCCTAACCCTAACCCTAACCCTAACCCTAACCCTAACCCTAACCCTAACCCTAACCCTAACCCTAACCCTAACCCTAACCCTAACCCTAACCCTAACCCTAACCCTAACCCTAACCCTAACCCTAACCCTAACCCTAACCCTAACCCTAACCCTAACCCTAACCCTAACCCTAACCCTAACCCTAACCCTAACCCTAACCCTAACCCTAACCCTAACCCTAACCCTAACCCTAACCCTAACCCTAACCCTAACCCTAACCCTAACCCTAACCCTAACCCTAACCCTAACCCTAACCCTAACCCTAACCCTAACCCTAACCCTAACCCTAACCCTAACCCTAACCCTAACCCTAACCCTAACCCTAACCCTAACCCTAACCCTAACCCTAACCCTAACCCTAACCCTAACCCTAACCCTAACCCTAACCCTAACCCTAACCCTAACCCTAACCCTAACCCTAACCCTAACCCTAACCCTAACCCTAACCCTAACCCTAACCCTAACCCTAACCCTAACCCTAACCCTAACCCTAACCCTAACCCTAACCCTAACCCTAACCCTAACCCTAACCCTAACCCTAACCCTAACCCTAACCCTAACCCTAACCCTAACCCTAACCCTAACCCTAACCCTAACCCTAACCCTAACCCTAACCCTAACCCTAACCCTAACCCTAACCCTAACCCTAACCCTAACCCTAACCCTAACCCTAACCCTAACCCTAACCCTAACCCTAACCCTAACCCTAACCCTAACCCTAACCCTAACCCTAACCCTAACCCTAACCCTAACCCTAACCCTAACCCTAACCCTAACCCTAACCCTAACCCTAACCCTAACCCTAACCCTAACCCTAACCCTAACCCTAACCCTAACCCTAACCCTAACCCTAACCCTAACCCTAACCCTAACCCTAACCCTAACCCTAACCCTAACCCTAACCCTAACCCTAACCCTAACCCTAACCCTAACCCTAACCCTAACCCTAACCCTAACCCTAACCCTAACCCTAACCCTAACCCTAACCCTAACCCTAACCCTAACCCTAACCCTAACCCTAACCCTAACCCTAACCCTAACCCTAACCCTAACCCTAACCCTAACCCTAACCCTAACCCTAACCCTAACCCTAACCCTAACCCTAACCCTAACCCTAACCCTAACCCTAACCCTAACCCTAACCCTAACCCTAACCCTAACCCTAACCCTAACCCTAACCCTAACCCTAACCCTAACCCTAACCCTAACCCTAACCCTAACCCTAACCCTAACCCTAACCCTAACCCTAACCCTAACCCTAACCCTAACCCTAACCCTAACCCTAACCCTAACCCTAACCCTAACCCTAACCCTAACCCTAACCCTAACCCTAACCCTAACCCTAACCCTAACCCTAACCCTAACCCTAACCCTAACCCTAACCCTAACCCTAACCCTAACCCTAACCCTAACCCTAACCCTAACCCTAACCCTAACCCTAACCCTAACCCTAACCCTAACCCTAACCCTAACCCTAACCCTAACCCTAACCCTAACCCTAACCCTAACCCTAACCCTAACCCTAACCCTAACCCTAACCCTAACCCTAACCCTAACCCTAACCCTAACCCTAACCCTAACCCTAACCCTAACCCTAACCCTAACCCTAACCCTAACCCTAACCCTAACCCTAACCCTAACCCTAACCCTAACCCTAACCCTAACCCTAACCCTAACCCTAACCCTAACCCTAACCCTAACCCTAACCCTAACCCTAACCCTAACCCTAACCCTAACCCTAACCCTAACCCTAACCCTAACCCTAACCCTAACCCTAACCCTAACCCTAACCCTAACCCTAACCCTAACCCTAACCCTAACCCTAACCCTAACCCTAACCCTAACCCTAACCCTAACCCTAACCCTAACCCTAACCCTAACCCCTAACCCTAACCCTAACCCTAACCCTAACCCTAACCCTAACCCTAACCCTAACCCTAACCCTAACCCTAACCCTAACCCTAACCCTAACCCTAACCCTAACCCTAACCCTAACCCTAACCCTAACCCTAACCCTAACCCTAACCCTAACCGAGCCCACTGATGAACAGCAGGATGGCCCGTGCCTTCAGTCTCCCTTAGGGGAGACTGTCTCAGCGCTCAACCCTACCTTGCCAGTGCCTCCTGTCCTATTAGTCAGTGGGCTCTGGTTAACCCTAATCCTCATCCCTGGCGACTGCCTACCCACCCTCCCCCCTCCCCACTCTCTAACCCTAAACCTAACCCCAATCCCAACCCTAATTTGGTTAATATTGATAGCATGTACGCACATCATTGGCAGAAGGAATATATAACTAACCTAATATTGATAGCATGTACGCACATCATTGGCAGAAGGAATATATAACTAACCTAATATTGTAGAATGGAAGCTAATATCGGCAGAAGGAATATATAAAACCGAAAGAACGGAACAGAACAGGGGGTGCCTAAACTAAATTAAGCCATAAATTAACAGGTAGGGTAAAGAAAAGGTAAGAAAAAGGTAAGGTAAAGAAAATGAGAAGGGAAAATATATAAACAAAAGACCTGAAGAAGAGCGAACAGAACTCGAAACGTCGTCTAAGGGGAAACAAGGGAAACAAAGGAGCATGCAAAACTAATTTGAACCTAATTAACGGAAAGAGGAAAAGCAAAAGGACTATAAATTATCTAGGGCGAAAGGACCTATATAAGAGCCGAGCCCACTGATGAACAGCAGGATGGCCCGTGCCTTCAGTCTCCCTTAGGGGAGACTGTCTCAGCGCTCAACCCTACCTTGCCAGTGCCTCCTGTCCTATTAGTCAGTGGGCTCTGGTTAACCCTAATCCTCATCCCTGGCGACTGCCTACCCACCCTCCCCCCTCCCCACTCTCTAACCCTAAACCTAACCCCAATCCCAACCCTAATTTGGTTAATATTGATAGCATGTACGCACATCATTGGCAGAAGGAATATATAACTAACCTAATATTGATAGCATGTACGCACATCATTGGCAGAAGGAATATATAACTAACCTAATATTGTAGAATGGAAGCTAATATCGGCAGAAGGAATATATAAAACCGAAAGAACGGAACAGAACAGGGGGTGCCTAAACTAAATTAAGCCATAAATTAACAGGTAGGGTAAAGAAAAGGTAAGAAAAAGGTAAGGTAAAGAAAATGAGAAGGGAAAATATATAAACAAAAGACCTGAAGAAGAGCGAACAGAACTCGAAACGTCGTCTAAGGGGAAACAAGGGAAACAAAGGAGCATGCAAAACTAATTTGAACCTAATTAACGGAAAGAGGAAAAGCAAAAGGACTATAAATTATCTAGGGCGAAAGGACCTATATAAGAGCCGAGCCCACTGATGAACAGCAGGATGGCCCGTGCCTTCAGTCTCCCTTAGGGGAGACTGTCTCAGCGCTCAACCCTACCTTGCCAGTGCCTCCTGTCCTATTAGTCAGTGGGCTCTGGTTAACCCTAATCCTCATCCCTGGCGACTGCCTACCCACCCTCCCCCCTCCCCACTCTCTAACCCTAAACCTAACCCCAATCCCAACCCTAATTTGGTTAATATTGATAGCATGTACGCACATCATTGGCAGAAGGAATATATAACTAACCTAATATTGATAGCATGTACGCACATCATTGGCAGAAGGAATATATAACTAACCTAATATTGTAGAATGGAAGCTAATATCGGCAGAAGGAATATATAAAACCGAAAGAACGGAACAGAACAGGGGGTGCCTAAACTAAATTAAGCCATAAATTAACAGGTAGGGTAAAGAAAAGGTAAGAAAAAGGTAAGGTAAAGAAAATGAGAAGGGAAAATATATAAACAAAAGACCTGAAGAAGAGCGAACAGAACTCGAAACGTCGTCTAAGGGGAAACAAGGGAAACAAAGGAGCATGCAAAACTAATTTGAACCTAATTAACGGAAAGAGGAAAAGCAAAAGGACTATAAATTATCTAGGGCGAAAGGACCTATATAAGAGCCGAGCCCACTGATGAACAGCAGGATGGCCCGTGCCTTCAGTCTCCCTTAGGGGAGACTGTCTCAGCGCTCAACCCTACCTTGCCAGTGCCTCCTGTCCTATTAGTCAGTGGGCTCTGGTTAACCCTAATCCTCATCCCTGGCGACTGCCTACCCACCCTCCCCCCTCCCCACTCTCTAACCCTAAACCTAACCCCAATCCCAACCCTAATTTGGTTAATATTGATAGCATGTACGCACATCATTGGCAGAAGGAATATATAACTAACCTAATATTGATAGCATGTACGCACATCATTGGCAGAAGGAATATATAACTAACCTAATATTGTAGAATGGAAGCTAATATCGGCAGAAGGAATATATAAAACCGAAAGAACGGAACAGAACAGGGGGTGCCTAAACTAAATTAAGCCATAAATTAACAGGTAGGGTAAAGAAAAGGTAAGAAAAAGGTAAGGTAAAGAAAATGAGAAGGGAAAATATATAAACAAAAGACCTGAAGAAGAGCGAACAGAACTCGAAACGTCGTCTAAGGGGAAACAAGGGAAACAAAGGAGCATGCAAAACTAATTTGAACCTAATTAACGGAAAGAGGAAAAGCAAAAGGACTATAAATTATCTAGGGCGAAAGGACCTATATAAGAGCCGAGCCCACTGATGAACAGCAGGATGGCCCGTGCCTTCAGTCTCCCTTAGGGGAGACTGTCTCAGCGCTCAACCCTACCTTGCCAGTGCCTCCTGTCCTATTAGTCAGTGGGCTCTGGTTAACCCTAATCCTCATCCCTGGCGACTGCCTACCCACCCTCCCCCCTCCCCACTCTCTAACCCTAAACCTAACCCCAATCCCAACCCTAATTTGGTTAATATTGATAGCATGTACGCACATCATTGGCAGAAGGAATATATAACTAACCTAATATTGATAGCATGTACGCACATCATTGGCAGAAGGAATATATAACTAACCTAATATTGTAGAATGGAAGCTAATATCGGCAGAAGGAATATATAAAACCGAAAGAACGGAACAGAACAGGGGGTGCCTAAACTAAATTAAGCCATAAATTAACAGGTAGGGTAAAGAAAAGGTAAGAAAAAGGTAAGGTAAAGAAAATGAGAAGGGAAAATATATAAACAAAAGACCTGAAGAAGAGCGAACAGAACTCGAAACGTCGTCTAAGGGGAAACAAGGGAAACAAAGGAGCATGCAAAACTAATTTGAACCTAATTAACGGAAAGAGGAAAAGCAAAAGGACTATAAATTATCTAGGGCGAAAGGACCTATATAAGAGCCGAGCCCACTGATGAACAGCAGGATGGCCCGTGCCTTCAGTCTCCCTTAGGGGAGACTGTCTCAGCGCTCAACCCTACCTTGCCAGTGCCTCCTGTCCTATTAGTCAGTGGGCTCTGGTTAACCCTAATCCTCATCCCTGGCGACTGCCTACCCACCCTCCCCCCTCCCCACTCTCTAACCCTAAACCTAACCCCAATCCCAACCCTAATTTGGTTAATATTGATAGCATGTACGCACATCATTGGCAGAAGGAATATATAACTAACCTAATATTGATAGCATGTACGCACATCATTGGCAGAAGGAATATATAACTAACCTAATATTGTAGAATGGAAGCTAATATCGGCAGAAGGAATATATAAAACCGAAAGAACGGAACAGAACAGGGGGTGCCTAAACTAAATTAAGCCATAAATTAACAGGTAGGGTAAAGAAAAGGTAAGAAAAAGGTAAGGTAAAGAAAATGAGAAGGGAAAATATATAAACAAAAGACCTGAAGAAGAGCGAACAGAACTCGAAACGTCGTCTAAGGGGAAACAAGGGAAACAAAGGAGCATGCAAAACTAATTTGAACCTAATTAACGGAAAGAGGAAAAGCAAAAGGACTATAAATTATCTAGGGCGAAAGGACCTATATAAGAGCCGAGCCCACTGATGAACAGCAGGATGGCCCGTGCCTTCAGTCTCCCTTAGGGGAGACTGTCTCAGCGCTCAACCCTACCTTGCCAGTGCCTCCTGTCCTATTAGTCAGTGGGCTCTGGTTAACCCTAATCCTCATCCCTGGCGACTGCCTACCCACCCTCCCCCCTCCCCACTCTCTAACCCTAAACCTAACCCCAATCCCAACCCTAATTTGGTTAATATTGATAGCATGTACGCACATCATTGGCAGAAGGAATATATAACTAACCTAATATTGATAGCATGTACGCACATCATTGGCAGAAGGAATATATAACTAACCTAATATTGTAGAATGGAAGCTAATATCGGCAGAAGGAATATATAAAACCGAAAGAACGGAACAGAACAGGGGGTGCCTAAACTAAATTAAGCCATAAATTAACAGGTAGGGTAAAGAAAAGGTAAGAAAAAGGTAAGGTAAAGAAAATGAGAAGGGAAAATATATAAACAAAAGACCTGAAGAAGAGCGAACAGAACTCGAAACGTCGTCTAAGGGGAAACAAGGGAAACAAAGGAGCATGCAAAACTAATTTGAACCTAATTAACGGAAAGAGGAAAAGCAAAAGGACTATAAATTATCTAGGGCGAAAGGACCTATATAAGAGCCGAGCCCACTGATGAACAGCAGGATGGCCCGTGCCTTCAGTCTCCCTTAGGGGAGACTGTCTCAGCGCTCAACCCTACCTTGCCAGTGCCTCCTGTCCTATTAGTCAGTGGGCTCTGGTTAACCCTAATCCTCATCCCTGGCGACTGCCTACCCACCCTCCCCCCTCCCCACTCTCTAACCCTAAACCTAACCCCAATCCCAACCCTAATTTGGTTAATATTGATAGCATGTACGCACATCATTGGCAGAAGGAATATATAACTAACCTAATATTGATAGCATGTACGCACATCATTGGCAGAAGGAATATATAACTAACCTAATATTGTAGAATGGAAGCTAATATCGGCAGAAGGAATATATAAAACCGAAAGAACGGAACAGAACAGGGGGTGCCTAAACTAAATTAAGCCATAAATTAACAGGTAGGGTAAAGAAAAGGTAAGAAAAAGGTAAGGTAAAGAAAATGAGAAGGGAAAATATATAAACAAAAGACCTGAAGAAGAGCGAACAGAACTCGAAACGTCGTCTAAGGGGAAACAAGGGAAACAAAGGAGCATGCAAAACTAATTTGAACCTAATTAACGGAAAGAGGAAAAGCAAAAGGACTATAAATTATCTAGGGCGAAAGGACCTATATAAGAGCCGAGCCCACTGATGAACAGCAGGATGGCCCGTGCCTTCAGTCTCCCTTAGGGGAGACTGTCTCAGCGCTCAACCCTACCTTGCCAGTGCCTCCTGTCCTATTAGTCAGTGGGCTCTGGTTAACCCTAATCCTCATCCCTGGCGACTGCCTACCCACCCTCCCCCCTCCCCACTCTCTAACCCTAAACCTAACCCCAATCCCAACCCTAATTTGGTTAATATTGATAGCATGTACGCACATCATTGGCAGAAGGAATATATAACTAACCTAATATTGATAGCATGTACGCACATCATTGGCAGAAGGAATATATAACTAACCTAATATTGTAGAATGGAAGCTAATATCGGCAGAAGGAATATATAAAACCGAAAGAACGGAACAGAACAGGGGGTGCCTAAACTAAATTAAGCCATAAATTAACAGGTAGGGTAAAGAAAAGGTAAGAAAAAGGTAAGGTAAAGAAAATGAGAAGGGAAAATATATAAACAAAAGACCTGAAGAAGAGCGAACAGAACTCGAAACGTCGTCTAAGGGGAAACAAGGGAAACAAAGGAGCATGCAAAACTAATTTGAACCTAATTAACGGAAAGAGGAAAAGCAAAAGGACTATAAATTATCTAGGGCGAAAGGACCTATATAAGAGCCGAGCCCACTGATGAACAGCAGGATGGCCCGTGCCTTCAGTCTCCCTTAGGGGAGACTGTCTCAGCGCTCAACCCTACCTTGCCAGTGCCTCCTGTCCTATTAGTCAGTGGGCTCTGGTTAACCCTAATCCTCATCCCTGGCGACTGCCTACCCACCCTCCCCCCTCCCCACTCTCTAACCCTAAACCTAACCCCAATCCCAACCCTAATTTGGTTAATATTGATAGCATGTACGCACATCATTGGCAGAAGGAATATATAACTAACCTAATATTGATAGCATGTACGCACATCATTGGCAGAAGGAATATATAACTAACCTAATATTGTAGAATGGAAGCTAATATCGGCAGAAGGAATATATAAAACCGAAAGAACGGAACAGAACAGGGGGTGCCTAAACTAAATTAAGCCATAAATTAACAGGTAGGGTAAAGAAAAGGTAAGAAAAAGGTAAGGTAAAGAAAATGAGAAGGGAAAATATATAAACAAAAGACCTGAAGAAGAGCGAACAGAACTCGAAACGTCGTCTAAGGGGAAACAAGGGAAACAAAGGAGCATGCAAAACTAATTTGAACCTAATTAACGGAAAGAGGAAAAGCAAAAGGACTATAAATTATCTAGGGCGAAAGGACCTATATAAGAGCCGAGCCCACTGATGAACAGCAGGATGGCCCGTGCCTTCAGTCTCCCTTAGGGGAGACTGTCTCAGCGCTCAACCCTACCTTGCCAGTGCCTCCTGTCCTATTAGTCAGTGGGCTCTGGTTAACCCTAATCCTCATCCCTGGCGACTGCCTACCCACCCTCCCCCCTCCCCACTCTCTAACCCTAAACCTAACCCCAATCCCAACCCTAATTTGGTTAATATTGATAGCATGTACGCACATCATTGGCAGAAGGAATATATAACTAACCTAATATTGATAGCATGTACGCACATCATTGGCAGAAGGAATATATAACTAACCTAATATTGTAGAATGGAAGCTAATATCGGCAGAAGGAATATATAAAACCGAAAGAACGGAACAGAACAGGGGGTGCCTAAACTAAATTAAGCCATAAATTAACAGGTAGGGTAAAGAAAAGGTAAGAAAAAGGTAAGGTAAAGAAAATGAGAAGGGAAAATATATAAACAAAAGACCTGAAGAAGAGCGAACAGAACTCGAAACGTCGTCTAAGGGGAAACAAGGGAAACAAAGGAGCATGCAAAACTAATTTGAACCTAATTAACGGAAAGAGGAAAAGCAAAAGGACTATAAATTATCTAGGGCGAAAGGACCTATATAAGAGCCGAGCCCACTGATGAACAGCAGGATGGCCCGTGCCTTCAGTCTCCCTTAGGGGAGACTGTCTCAGCGCTCAACCCTACCTTGCCAGTGCCTCCTGTCCTATTAGTCAGTGGGCTCTGGTTAACCCTAATCCTCATCCCTGGCGACTGCCTACCCACCCTCCCCCCTCCCCACTCTCTAACCCTAAACCTAACCCCAATCCCAACCCTAATTTGGTTAATATTGATAGCATGTACGCACATCATTGGCAGAAGGAATATATAACTAACCTAATATTGATAGCATGTACGCACATCATTGGCAGAAGGAATATATAACTAACCTAATATTGTAGAATGGAAGCTAATATCGGCAGAAGGAATATATAAAACCGAAAGAACGGAACAGAACAGGGGGTGCCTAAACTAAATTAAGCCATAAATTAACAGGTAGGGTAAAGAAAAGGTAAGAAAAAGGTAAGGTAAAGAAAATGAGAAGGGAAAATATATAAACAAAAGACCTGAAGAAGAGCGAACAGAACTCGAAACGTCGTCTAAGGGGAAACAAGGGAAACAAAGGAGCATGCAAAACTAATTTGAACCTAATTAACGGAAAGAGGAAAAGCAAAAGGACTATAAATTATCTAGGGCGAAAGGACCTATATAAGAGCCGAGCCCACTGATGAACAGCAGGATGGCCCGTGCCTTCAGTCTCCCTTAGGGGAGACTGTCTCAGCGCTCAACCCTACCTTGCCAGTGCCTCCTGTCCTATTAGTCAGTGGGCTCTGGTTAACCCTAATCCTCATCCCTGGCGACTGCCTACCCACCCTCCCCCCTCCCCACTCTCTAACCCTAAACCTAACCCCAATCCCAACCCTAATTTGGTTAATATTGATAGCATGTACGCACATCATTGGCAGAAGGAATATATAACTAACCTAATATTGATAGCATGTACGCACATCATTGGCAGAAGGAATATATAACTAACCTAATATTGTAGAATGGAAGCTAATATCGGCAGAAGGAATATATAAAACCGAAAGAACGGAACAGAACAGGGGGTGCCTAAACTAAATTAAGCCATAAATTAACAGGTAGGGTAAAGAAAAGGTAAGAAAAAGGTAAGGTAAAGAAAATGAGAAGGGAAAATATATAAACAAAAGACCTGAAGAAGAGCGAACAGAACTCGAAACGTCGTCTAAGGGGAAACAAGGGAAACAAAGGAGCATGCAAAACTAATTTGAACCTAATTAACGGAAAGAGGAAAAGCAAAAGGACTATAAATTATCTAGGGCGAAAGGACCTATATAAGAGCCGAGCCCACTGATGAACAGCAGGATGGCCCGTGCCTTCAGTCTCCCTTAGGGGAGACTGTCTCAGCGCTCAACCCTACCTTGCCAGTGCCTCCTGTCCTATTAGTCAGTGGGCTCTGGTTAACCCTAATCCTCATCCCTGGCGACTGCCTACCCACCCTCCCCCCTCCCCACTCTCTAACCCTAAACCTAACCCCAATCCCAACCCTAATTTGGTTAATATTGATAGCATGTACGCACATCATTGGCAGAAGGAATATATAACTAACCTAATATTGATAGCATGTACGCACATCATTGGCAGAAGGAATATATAACTAACCTAATATTGTAGAATGGAAGCTAATATCGGCAGAAGGAATATATAAAACCGAAAGAACGGAACAGAACAGGGGGTGCCTAAACTAAATTAAGCCATAAATTAACAGGTAGGGTAAAGAAAAGGTAAGAAAAAGGTAAGGTAAAGAAAATGAGAAGGGAAAATATATAAACAAAAGACCTGAAGAAGAGCGAACAGAACTCGAAACGTCGTCTAAGGGGAAACAAGGGAAACAAAGGAGCATGCAAAACTAATTTGAACCTAATTAACGGAAAGAGGAAAAGCAAAAGGACTATAAATTATCTAGGGCGAAAGGACCTATATAAGAGCCGAGCCCACTGATGAACAGCAGGATGGCCCGTGCCTTCAGTCTCCCTTAGGGGAGACTGTCTCAGCGCTCAACCCTACCTTGCCAGTGCCTCCTGTCCTATTAGTCAGTGGGCTCTGGTTAACCCTAATCCTCATCCCTGGCGACTGCCTACCCACCCTCCCCCCTCCCCACTCTCTAACCCTAAACCTAACCCCAATCCCAACCCTAATTTGGTTAATATTGATAGCATGTACGCACATCATTGGCAGAAGGAATATATAACTAACCTAATATTGATAGCATGTACGCACATCATTGGCAGAAGGAATATATAACTAACCTAATATTGTAGAATGGAAGCTAATATCGGCAGAAGGAATATATAAAACCGAAAGAACGGAACAGAACAGGGGGTGCCTAAACTAAATTAAGCCATAAATTAACAGGTAGGGTAAAGAAAAGGTAAGAAAAAGGTAAGGTAAAGAAAATGAGAAGGGAAAATATATAAACAAAAGACCTGAAGAAGAGCGAACAGAACTCGAAACGTCGTCTAAGGGGAAACAAGGGAAACAAAGGAGCATGCAAAACTAATTTGAACCTAATTAACGGAAAGAGGAAAAGCAAAAGGACTATAAATTATCTAGGGCGAAAGGACCTATATAAGAGCCGAGCCCACTGATGAACAGCAGGATGGCCCGTGCCTTCAGTCTCCCTTAGGGGAGACTGTCTCAGCGCTCAACCCTACCTTGCCAGTGCCTCCTGTCCTATTAGTCAGTGGGCTCTGGTTAACCCTAATCCTCATCCCTGGCGACTGCCTACCCACCCTCCCCCCTCCCCACTCTCTAACCCTAAACCTAACCCCAATCCCAACCCTAATTTGGTTAATATTGATAGCATGTACGCACATCATTGGCAGAAGGAATATATAACTAACCTAATATTGATAGCATGTACGCACATCATTGGCAGAAGGAATATATAACTAACCTAATATTGTAGAATGGAAGCTAATATCGGCAGAAGGAATATATAAAACCGAAAGAACGGAACAGAACAGGGGGTGCCTAAACTAAATTAAGCCATAAATTAACAGGTAGGGTAAAGAAAAGGTAAGAAAAAGGTAAGGTAAAGAAAATGAGAAGGGAAAATATATAAACAAAAGACCTGAAGAAGAGCGAACAGAACTCGAAACGTCGTCTAAGGGGAAACAAGGGAAACAAAGGAGCATGCAAAACTAATTTGAACCTAATTAACGGAAAGAGGAAAAGCAAAAGGACTATAAATTATCTAGGGCGAAAGGACCTATATAAGAGCCGAGCCCACTGATGAACAGCAGGATGGCCCGTGCCTTCAGTCTCCCTTAGGGGAGACTGTCTCAGCGCTCAACCCTACCTTGCCAGTGCCTCCTGTCCTATTAGTCAGTGGGCTCTGGTTAACCCTAATCCTCATCCCTGGCGACTGCCTACCCACCCTCCCCCCTCCCCACTCTCTAACCCTAAACCTAACCCCAATCCCAACCCTAATTTGGTTAATATTGATAGCATGTACGCACATCATTGGCAGAAGGAATATATAACTAACCTAATATTGATAGCATGTACGCACATCATTGGCAGAAGGAATATATAACTAACCTAATATTGTAGAATGGAAGCTAATATCGGCAGAAGGAATATATAAAACCGAAAGAACGGAACAGAACAGGGGGTGCCTAAACTAAATTAAGCCATAAATTAACAGGTAGGGTAAAGAAAAGGTAAGAAAAAGGTAAGGTAAAGAAAATGAGAAGGGAAAATATATAAACAAAAGACCTGAAGAAGAGCGAACAGAACTCGAAACGTCGTCTAAGGGGAAACAAGGGAAACAAAGGAGCATGCAAAACTAATTTGAACCTAATTAACGGAAAGAGGAAAAGCAAAAGGACTATAAATTATCTAGGGCGAAAGGACCTATATAAGAGCCGAGCCCACTGATGAACAGCAGGATGGCCCGTGCCTTCAGTCTCCCTTAGGGGAGACTGTCTCAGCGCTCAACCCTACCTTGCCAGTGCCTCCTGTCCTATTAGTCAGTGGGCTCTGGTTAACCCTAATCCTCATCCCTGGCGACTGCCTACCCACCCTCCCCCCTCCCCACTCTCTAACCCTAAACCTAACCCCAATCCCAACCCTAATTTGGTTAATATTGATAGCATGTACGCACATCATTGGCAGAAGGAATATATAACTAACCTAATATTGATAGCATGTACGCACATCATTGGCAGAAGGAATATATAACTAACCTAATATTGTAGAATGGAAGCTAATATCGGCAGAAGGAATATATAAAACCGAAAGAACGGAACAGAACAGGGGGTGCCTAAACTAAATTAAGCCATAAATTAACAGGTAGGGTAAAGAAAAGGTAAGAAAAAGGTAAGGTAAAGAAAATGAGAAGGGAAAATATATAAACAAAAGACCTGAAGAAGAGCGAACAGAACTCGAAACGTCGTCTAAGGGGAAACAAGGGAAACAAAGGAGCATGCAAAACTAATTTGAACCTAATTAACGGAAAGAGGAAAAGCAAAAGGACTATAAATTATCTAGGGCGAAAGGACCTATATAAGAGCCGAGCCCACTGATGAACAGCAGGATGGCCCGTGCCTTCAGTCTCCCTTAGGGGAGACTGTCTCAGCGCTCAACCCTACCTTGCCAGTGCCTCCTGTCCTATTAGTCAGTGGGCTCTGGTTAACCCTAATCCTCATCCCTGGCGACTGCCTACCCACCCTCCCCCCTCCCCACTCTCTAACCCTAAACCTAACCCCAATCCCAACCCTAATTTGGTTAATATTGATAGCATGTACGCACATCATTGGCAGAAGGAATATATAACTAACCTAATATTGATAGCATGTACGCACATCATTGGCAGAAGGAATATATAACTAACCTAATATTGTAGAATGGAAGCTAATATCGGCAGAAGGAATATATAAAACCGAAAGAACGGAACAGAACAGGGGGTGCCTAAACTAAATTAAGCCATAAATTAACAGGTAGGGTAAAGAAAAGGTAAGAAAAAGGTAAGGTAAAGAAAATGAGAAGGGAAAATATATAAACAAAAGACCTGAAGAAGAGCGAACAGAACTCGAAACGTCGTCTAAGGGGAAACAAGGGAAACAAAGGAGCATGCAAAACTAATTTGAACCTAATTAACGGAAAGAGGAAAAGCAAAAGGACTATAAATTATCTAGGGCGAAAGGACCTATATAAGAGCCGAGCCCACTGATGAACAGCAGGATGGCCCGTGCCTTCAGTCTCCCTTAGGGGAGACTGTCTCAGCGCTCAACCCTACCTTGCCAGTGCCTCCTGTCCTATTAGTCAGTGGGCTCTGGTTAACCCTAATCCTCATCCCTGGCGACTGCCTACCCACCCTCCCCCCTCCCCACTCTCTAACCCTAAACCTAACCCCAATCCCAACCCTAATTTGGTTAATATTGATAGCATGTACGCACATCATTGGCAGAAGGAATATATAACTAACCTAATATTGATAGCATGTACGCACATCATTGGCAGAAGGAATATATAACTAACCTAATATTGTAGAATGGAAGCTAATATCGGCAGAAGGAATATATAAAACCGAAAGAACGGAACAGAACAGGGGGTGCCTAAACTAAATTAAGCCATAAATTAACAGGTAGGGTAAAGAAAAGGTAAGAAAAAGGTAAGGTAAAGAAAATGAGAAGGGAAAATATATAAACAAAAGACCTGAAGAAGAGCGAACAGAACTCGAAACGTCGTCTAAGGGGAAACAAGGGAAACAAAGGAGCATGCAAAACTAATTTGAACCTAATTAACGGAAAGAGGAAAAGCAAAAGGACTATAAATTATCTAGGGCGAAAGGACCTATATAAGAGCCGAGCCCACTGATGAACAGCAGGATGGCCCGTGCCTTCAGTCTCCCTTAGGGGAGACTGTCTCAGCGCTCAACCCTACCTTGCCAGTGCCTCCTGTCCTATTAGTCAGTGGGCTCTGGTTAACCCTAATCCTCATCCCTGGCGACTGCCTACCCACCCTCCCCCCTCCCCACTCTCTAACCCTAAACCTAACCCCAATCCCAACCCTAATTTGGTTAATATTGATAGCATGTACGCACATCATTGGCAGAAGGAATATATAACTAACCTAATATTGATAGCATGTACGCACATCATTGGCAGAAGGAATATATAACTAACCTAATATTGTAGAATGGAAGCTAATATCGGCAGAAGGAATATATAAAACCGAAAGAACGGAACAGAACAGGGGTGCCTAAACTAAATTAAGCCATAAATTAACAGGTAGGGTAAAGAAAAGGTAAGAAAAAGGTAAGGTAAAGAAAATGAGAAGGGAAAATATATAAACAAAAGACCTGAAGAAGAGCGAACAGAACTCGAAACGTCGTCTAAGGGGAAACAAGGGAAACAAAGGAGCATGCAAAACTAATTTGAACCTAATTAACGGAAAGAGGAAAAGCAAAAGGACTATAAATTATCTAGGGCGAAAGGACCTATATAAGAGCCGAGCCCACTGATGAACAGCAGGATGGCCCGTGCCTTCAGTCTCCCTTAGGGGAGACTGTCTCAGCGCTCAACCCTACCTTGCCAGTGCCTCCTGTCCTATTAGTCAGTGGGCTCTGGTTAACCCTAATCCTCATCCCTGGCGACTGCCTACCCACCCTCCCCCCTCCCCACTCTCTAACCCTAAACCTAACCCCAATCCCAACCCTAATTTGGTTAATATTGATAGCATGTACGCACATCATTGGCAGAAGGAATATATAACTAACCTAATATTGATAGCATGTACGCACATCATTGGCAGAAGGAATATATAACTAACCTAATATTGTAGAATGGAAGCTAATATCGGCAGAAGGAATATATAAAACCGAAAGAACGGAACAGAACAGGGGGTGCCTAAACTAAATTAAGCCATAAATTAACAGGTAGGGTAAAGAAAAGGTAAGAAAAAGGTAAGGTAAAGAAAATGAGAAGGGAAAATATATAAACAAAAGACCTGAAGAAGAGCGAACAGAACTCGAAACGTCGTCTAAGGGGAAACAAGGGAAACAAAGGAGCATGCAAAACTAATTTGAACCTAATTAACGGAAAGAGGAAAAGCAAAAGGACTATAAATTATCTAGGGCGAAAGGACCTATATAAGAGCCGAGCCCACTGATGAACAGCAGGATGGCCCGTGCCTTCAGTCTCCCTTAGGGGAGACTGTCTCAGCGCTCAACCCTACCTTGCCAGTGCCTCCTGTCCTATTAGTCAGTGGGCTCTGGTTAACCCTAATCCTCATCCCTGGCGACTGCCTACCCACCCTCCCCCCTCCCCACTCTCTAACCCTAAACCTAACCCCAATCCCAACCCTAATTTGGTTAATATTGATAGCATGTACGCACATCATTGGCAGAAGGAATATATAACTAACCTAATATTGATAGCATGTACGCACATCATTGGCAGAAGGAATATATAACTAACCTAATATTGTAGAATGGAAGCTAATATCGGCAGAAGGAATATATAAAACCGAAAGAACGGAACAGAACAGGGGGTGCCTAAACTAAATTAAGCCATAAATTAACAGGTAGGGTAAAGAAAAGGTAAGAAAAAGGTAAGGTAAAGAAAATGAGAAGGGAAAATATATAAACAAAAGACCTGAAGAAGAGCGAACAGAACTCGAAACGTCGTCTAAGGGGAAACAAGGGAAACAAAGGAGCATGCAAAACTAATTTGAACCTAATTAACGGAAAGAGGAAAAGCAAAAGGACTATAAATTATCTAGGGCGAAAGGACCTATATAAGAGCCGAGCCCACTGATGAACAGCAGGATGGCCCGTGCCTTCAGTCTCCCTTAGGGGAGACTGTCTCAGCGCTCAACCCTACCTTGCCAGTGCCTCCTGTCCTATTAGTCAGTGGGCTCTGGTTAACCCTAATCCTCATCCCTGGCGACTGCCTACCCACCCTCCCCCCTCCCCACTCTCTAACCCTAAACCTAACCCCAATCCCAACCCTAATTTGGTTAATATTGATAGCATGTACGCACATCATTGGCAGAAGGAATATATAACTAACCTAATATTGATAGCATGTACGCACATCATTGGCAGAAGGAATATATAACTAACCTAATATTGTAGAATGGAAGCTAATATCGGCAGAAGGAATATATAAAACCGAAAGAACGGAACAGAACAGGGGGTGCCTAAACTAAATTAAGCCATAAATTAACAGGTAGGGTAAAGAAAAGGTAAGAAAAAGGTAAGGTAAAGAAAATGAGAAGGGAAAATATATAAACAAAAGACCTGAAGAAGAGCGAACAGAACTCGAAACGTCGTCTAAGGGGAAACAAGGGAAACAAAGGAGCATGCAAAACTAATTTGAACCTAATTAACGGAAAGAGGAAAAGCAAAAGGACTATAAATTATCTAGGGCGAAAGGACCTATATAAGAGCCGAGCCCACTGATGAACAGCAGGATGGCCCGTGCCTTCAGTCTCCCTTAGGGGAGACTGTCTCAGCGCTCAACCCTACCTTGCCAGTGCCTCCTGTCCTATTAGTCAGTGGGCTCTGGTTAACCCTAATCCTCATCCCTGGCGACTGCCTACCCACCCTCCCCCCTCCCCACTCTCTAACCCTAAACCTAACCCCAATCCCAACCCTAATTTGGTTAATATTGATAGCATGTACGCACATCATTGGCAGAAGGAATATATAACTAACCTAATATTGATAGCATGTACGCACATCATTGGCAGAAGGAATATATAACTAACCTAATATTGTAGAATGGAAGCTAATATCGGCAGAAGGAATATATAAAACCGAAAGAACGGAACAGAACAGGGGGTGCCTAAACTAAATTAAGCCATAAATTAACAGGTAGGGTAAAGAAAAGGTAAGAAAAAGGTAAGGTAAAGAAAATGAGAAGGGAAAATATATAAACAAAAGACCTGAAGAAGAGCGAACAGAACTCGAAACGTCGTCTAAGGGGAAACAAGGGAAACAAAGGAGCATGCAAAACTAATTTGAACCTAATTAACGGAAAGAGGAAAAGCAAAAGGACTATAAATTATCTAGGGCGAAAGGACCTATATAAGAGCCGAGCCCACTGATGAACAGCAGGATGGCCCGTGCCTTCAGTCTCCCTTAGGGGAGACTGTCTCAGCGCTCAACCCTACCTTGCCAGTGCCTCCTGTCCTATTAGTCAGTGGGCTCTGGTTAACCCTAATCCTCATCCCTGGCGACTGCCTACCCACCCTCCCCCCTCCCCACTCTCTAACCCTAAACCTAACCCCAATCCCAACCCTAATTTGGTTAATATTGATAGCATGTACGCACATCATTGGCAGAAGGAATATATAACTAACCTAATATTGATAGCATGTACGCACATCATTGGCAGAAGGAATATATAACTAACCTAATATTGTAGAATGGAAGCTAATATCGGCAGAAGGAATATATAAAACCGAAAGAACGGAACAGAACAGGGGGTGCCTAAACTAAATTAAGCCATAAATTAACAGGTAGGGTAAAGAAAAGGTAAGAAAAAGGTAAGGTAAAGAAAATGAGAAGGGAAAATATATAAAAAAAGACCTGAGAAGAGCGAACAGAACTCGAAACGTCGTCTAAGGGGAAACAAGGGAAACAAAGGAGCATGCAAAACTAATTTGAACCTAATTAACGGAAAGAGGAAAGCAAAAGGGACTATAAATTATCTAGGGCGAAAGGACCTATATAAGAGCCGAGCCCACTGATGAACAGCAGGATGGCCCGTGCCTTCAGTCTCCCTTAGGGGAGACTGTCTCAGCGCTCAACCCTACCTTGCCAGTGCCTCCTGTCCTATTAGTCAGTGGGCTCTGGTTAACCCTAATCCTCATCCCTGGCGACTGCCTACCCACCCTCCCCCCTCCCCACTCTCTAACCCTAAACCTAACCCCAATCCCAACCCTAATTTGGTTAATATTGATAGCATGTACGCACATCATTGGCAGAAGGAATATATAACTAACCTAATATTGATAGCATGTACGCACATCATTGGCAGAAGGAATATATAACTAACCTAATATTGTAGAATGGAAGCTAATATCGGCAGAAGGAATATATAAACCCGAAAGAACGGAACAGAACAGGGGTGCCTAAACTAAATTAAGCCATAAATTAACAGTAGGGTAAAGAAAAGGTAGAAAAAAGGTAAGGTAAAGAAAATGAGAAGGGAAAATATATAAACAAAAGACCTGAAGAAGAGCGAACAGAACTCGAAACGTCGTCTAAGGGGAAACAAGGGAAACAAAGGAGCATGCAAAACTAATTTGAACCTAATTAACGGAAAGAGGAAAAGCAAAAGGACTATAAATTATCTAGGGCGAAAGGACCTATATAAGAGCCGAGCCCACTGATGAACAGCAGGATGGCCCGTGCCTTCAGTCTCCCTTAGGGGAGACTGTCTCAGCGCTCAACCCTACCTTGCCAGTGCCTCCTGTCCTATTAGTCAGTGGGCTCTGGTTAACCCTAATCCTCATCCCTGGCGACTGCCTACCCACCCTCCCCCCTCCCCACTCTCTAACCCTAAACCTAACCCCAATCCCAACCCTAATTTGA
>JAZIBN010000191.1:0-20798 GCA_037039145.1 Fundulus diaphanus
TAAAGGCATACTATGCAACATTTTTCAGTTAATTAATGTGTTCCATACCGTTTTGGATGATTAAATGAGTCATTTCAGGTCGAACAAAGGTTTTCTCGGCCGCCCTGGTGGTCTGTAGGGGAAATACCGTACTTGCAACTGCAGGAGCCCTCGGCCCGCACCCACAGACTCAGAAGTCTCGTGCATCGCGAGAGTCGGTCTTGCTTTACGGCGAGAACTGCTACACGCCCCCAGTGAAACGCATGCTCGGTGCTAGCGCAGTGGCGATATTTGTGCAGTTATCATGGCAGAACCGGCGATAAAACAGCGAAAGCCCATGTAGGAGCAGGCAAGAAAGAGGAAAGGGCTCTGGACAGAAAGAGGAGTCGTACACGGGTGAACATCGGGCAAGCTTTTTCCGAATGGCGAGAGCTAAAAGAAAGAGAAGGCTGCAAGGCTGACGCGGACCTCGCGTTTCTGCTGATGCGATTGTAAGTAACATTGGAATGGTTTCTCTCTCTCTCTGTGCATGTTCATACTTTCACTGTGTAAAGCCGGGCATACACTGTACGAGTTTTTCAGTCGTGGTACTTATATACATCTCAAACTGTGCGACGGAACCGCGGGGTTTAAAAGTTCACCGCTCATCTGTGTGCTGATCTGTGTTCTCAAACTGTACGGCACGACGCTCGGACGCGGCTCGGGAGGCACCGGGCGTCGGGGGGAACGGAGGGGAGAGAGGAAAGACGAGACGGCCCGGCGTGGCAAACGGAAACAGACGGCCAGCGCGTCGCGCGGACCGGAACGCTCACCCTCCCCAACCCCCCCGCGAGCCGACGTCCGGCCCCAGCGGGTCCCGGGCCGGGCAGAGGTCGCTTCGGGGACGCCCGCTCCCCTCACTCCACTGGCGGGGACGGAGAGGAGGGGAGGGTGCCCCCTCGTAGCTCTGCTTGAACAGCAGGATGGTGATTTGTTGCGTTCACCTGTCTGCTAAGCTCAAAACAACCGCGCCTGGCTTGACGGAGAAACCAGGAGAACAGCTGAGCATCTTTACGACAGTGCACTTTTACTTTCGCCCTCTGCGGGGAGCCTCGCTGGAAAATCAACCCCGGTTGCATAGTATACCTTTAAATGGGGTTTAAATTTTAAAGCTTGTAAGCGGCTTGAAGCATTTGCATTTTAAAAATGCTGGAAAATAATCCTCTTACCGTCTCATGAAAGAAAGGTTCGGATCTGATACCGCGAGTCGTCCCGAGACGAGGAGTCCCTTGCTCATCCCTTGAATCCGTTTGGGGTACCAGAGGCCAGAAATCTTCTCCGGTCTGGCCAAGCCGCTCCTTTCCTCGGACTTCCTGGATCGTTGGTCAGAGATCCTGTTCGTGACCCCAAATGTTGTAGGAATTTTATAATACAATAACTGACTTCCTAGAGTTATTGAATAAGGAAAAGGTGGATTGATGAAGTTCCAGCACTTTTATTGAGAAACAGAGCAGAGATCACATAGATGAAAAGTAATCACACCCCACGGTCCTGCTGCACTCTGCGTCTGCCCTTTTTCGTTCTCCCCGCTGTCTCTCGGCTCCCCTAATATCCACAGTGGCCTTGGCGTCAGACATAACAGAGACAGTCTATCCTAGACAATCATCAATCCGCACAGTAGCTACGCAGCATTTGGCCTTTCAATCAGCAGATTGTCTCCAGTTCTCACATGTCTGAGTGGTGTGAGGCCATAGTGACTTTAGCATAATATTCCAATAACAGCGTTCTGGGTCCATTGCTCTTTGAGCACTTTTGCAGCAGTTTGCGACATTCAGCTGGTTTCCGCCCCCAGTGAAAATCGCAGGCTTTGAGCAATGTGCAGGGACTCGAGAGCAATACGTTGCGTTTGTGGTCATCCAGTTCACTACTGTAACGTTTCGTTATTAGGTGAGCACTAACATGTAATGTGTAATGTTATTAATGTTATAGTCCAATGCTAGTCCATGCATTTGTTACTTCAAGGCTGGACTATTGTAATTCTTTACTATCATGAAGTCCACAAAATGCAGTTCAAAGTCTTCAGCTGATCCAAAATGCTGCAGTAAGAGTTCTGATGAAAATCAACAAGAGGGATCATATTTCTCCAATTTTAGCTTCCCTTCATTGGCTTCCTGTTAAATCAAGAACCAAATTTAAAATTCTCCTTCTAACGTATAAAGCCCTTAATAATCAAGCTCCATCATATATCAGAGCTCTGATTACCCCGTATGTTCCTAACAGAGCACTTCGCTCTCAGACTGCAGGTCTGCTGGTGGTTCCTAGAGTCTCTAAAAGTAGAATGGGAGGCAGATCCTTTAGCTATCAGGCTCCTCTCCTGTGGAACTGATATATTAAAGAATTATTTTTGCTCTTTAACAATGTATTATGGGAAAACCTGCTCAGTTTTATAACTTGTTTTAACTTTTGATATATAAATGAGAAGACTGGTCAGTTAAATAAGAGAGAGGACTGGCCAGTTCACACATTGATTATTGCTGTTGTGGTGTTCGCACCTGAGTTCACATGAAAGTAAGAACCACATGTGTTATTGTGTTACAATTTGTTTTAACTTGTGGTGGGAACTTATGACAATGTGTTGTGGGAAAGACTGATTCTGTATTTCTTATTTTGTTTATATTTGCTGTATTCTGAGTGCACTCATATTATTTTGCTTCCCACACTGCTGAAATGCTGGGAACGGGTCCTGTTTGGGAAACATGCTTTGGGAGGCAGGGCAGCTGTGGAGGGAGAAATGGCCACTCTCGCTCCACATCTGACTCTTTGTTTACAAGTATATAAAGAGGAGACTGCCCTTAGCCCAGTGAGTCTGCCGTGAGTTTGTGTGTGGATGCCGGCATCGTGAACGCTGATCTTAACCTAGGACTGAGGGCTCCCAGTTCGTGTCAATGGTAAGGGCTGATTCTGAGAATCTATTGACCCTCACGTTTGTTTGAAAGCTTGTTGCTTTAATGCTTGCTACTTTGCGGGTGTGAAGAGCTAGTTGTTTTGATGTGCTGTATTCTGTGGGGAATAATAATAAATGTGTGCCTTATATTCTAACAGAAACAGTGTTTGAGTCCTTATTTGTGTTTGCCGATCTTTCCCGATCCTGAAATAAACATTTCATAAAACAGGAACCAACTCCCAGTTTTGGTCCGTGAGGCAGACACCCTGTCTACTTTTAAGACTAGGCTTAAAACTTTCCTTTGTGACAAAGCTTATAGTTAGAGTGGCTCATGTTACCCCGAGCTACCTCTATAGTTATGCTGCTATAGGCTTAGGCTACTGGAGGACATCAGGGCCTATTTTTCTCACTCTACTGATTTCTACTGTTCTCCAGTTTTGTATTGTATTACATTGAAATGACTGTTGTCATTTCAATCTGAAAAACTCACACGGATAGAAAAGGCAATTAGAAGAATTTATTGATACAATATTTTAAGAGTTTGGTGCTCAGACCTCGGCAGGAAACATTCACGCTGAATTATACTTCAATATGCATAAGCAGGTGTATGAGAACAGGGATGTTTTATGGAGATAAATTTCTGCCAAAACGTTGCACACAAAAAAAAGTTTTGCACACAAACAAAACTTGTTTGCACACAAAAAGATATGTTTCACACAAAAAAATTTGTTTTGCAAACTGTTCGCCAACCTTGCACTCAAAATATCATTTATAAGTTTTCCTCGAGCACAAAACGGTCTCTGCTCGCACAAAACAGCCTCTGCTCGAGTATGAAACAATCCCACTACCGCTGCGGTAAATTTGTGCCAAAAGTCACGTGATGCATTGAGTTGTTGTTGTTGTTCAGACTTCCCGACAGCAGGGGGTGCACCCGAAAGAAACTGAAATGCGCCGGTTTGGCTGAAGAAGAAAAACGTGATATCACAGCTAACAGCATTAGCACCCCACAGGTAACTTTCAAAGCTTTCCCGGTGAAAAAGTAATAGCTCACTATGGTGATAGATCATGTAAGATTTCAGTTAAAGGCCCTGCTATGTTACAGTAAGGGACCATGTTACTTTTTAGAGCAAATAACATGAAAGCTTGCCTTAGGTTGAACGCCATGCTAAAACAACTTTTGCTTTGTAATGCAGCCACTGTGGTTGGCTTCTGCTTTTACTGTGCTGTGTCAAATAAATAGTACCTGAGTGGATACCCAGATAAATGCATTGTTAACAGATTATCATGTGGTTTTTGTGTTGTTTTCAAATGACTGTCTATTGTTCTTATTGGTGTAAATCTAAATTGGTTTTTGGATTTGGTAATTTATCCTAAAACTGTCAAACCAATGCATGTATGCTTATGTGCAAAACAAATTCTTAATGAATTTAAAATAATTGCAACGAGTGGATATTGATTATATGAAAATTGGTAAGGAAATTAATTAAAAATTGCGTTTTCTAACATAAATATGAATGTTACAAGTAAAGCATATAGCAGCAGATCTAGATTATATCTCACTACCTTTCTAACTCCTTAATTTCTTCAAAGTAAAAATGAGGTCATCTGTGCCCAATTGCAAATATGTGTTGTGCACTTAATAAAATTGGTTTGGCCATGGCAAAAACCACAGCTGGAATTAGCCACATGAGCAGATATTTTCTTGAAAAGTTTGTTTTCATCGAAGTGGTGATTTATTTTTTTCTTTAACAGTATTATCCTTTACATAACAATAACACATCTGTTTTCCAGCACCCACTGATGAGGTGAAGGCCATCAAAGTTCTGGGCTGGATGGAAGGCTCCTACATAAACTCTGGTAGTCTACCAGGTCGACTTCCATCACGAGACTACCAAGACTTGAACAATTCAGGATTTGATGGAATCTTTAAACACACGAGGAGTTGGACTTGTTAAAAAATAACTTAATATGTAACCGTTTTAGTTCCCAGTATTAACTACTTTGATCAGTAACTGTTGCAGCATGTCCTTCATAGCTCTTAGTGGAGCCGTTTAGGCTAAAAAAAAAAAAAGGTTAGGAAAAAAAAGGCCAGGTTTGAGATTGTTCTAAATTTCCTGACAGTCTTACATGCAGAAATTGTTTTTCATAGTCCTGTTTTTGGCTTCATCCATTTCATCAGCCAGTTTTTTTTAATACAGCCCGTTTTATTGTTAATACATGGATTGTTTACTGGGAAAAACCTGGAGAATTAATGGAGTTCTTTCAGTCTTAATTTCAACAATAAAAGCAATCCTTGTGAAAAAGGCGTATTCACTTTGATTAATATTGGTAAGAATTGGAAATGAAGAGTTTATCAAAGGGTATGTTTATTATGCAATGTGGAAAATAAAGGACTGTTTAATTGTCTCACAATGTTTGCATCCTCAGTTTTAGTAAAAAAATGGGTCATGTGCCCCTTTTTTTCAATAACCTCAGCATTTTCAAAAGGTTTATACAGTACCTTACACATTTACTATCACAATCCTAGCAATTCTACATTTTTATTCAGTGAATACACTAACTTAGTTACATTTTCCTGGCTAGATTTTATTACTTGAAAACCTTTTGCAACAATGGTAACCAAAATAAGATTAAACTCGTAAAGTGTTGGTCATACTGGACAATAGCAACATATATATATATATATATATATATATATATATATATCTGAACCGTGTGATTCAGAATGTCCCAGTGCATCCATGGCTGCCCTCAGTGCTACCAGTTGTTCGGGGCTCAACACATTGCCAGTTTCAGGAATAGTGACCCCACAGTGTGGGTCATCCAGCAGTCCACTGTCAATATGAGGCAGGCAGAGTCCCTGCAAGAAAGATGGAGATATATAGAGAATAAAAGAGGCCATGATTCTGTTGCTACAACTTACTGAATATAATTTAATTAATGGAGCTAAGGATTGAAAAAAAGACTCCAAAATCCATTAATTATTTTAATAATAAACACATTTCAAAGAAAACAGTTTCAATGCCACCTCTCTGATGTATTCGATGTTTTGTTGTATTCGAATGATCAGATAAATTCATTTCTGGTTTGAAATATATGCATTGTGAGAAACTGTATAATAGCAAGCACAAAAAAAATCCATCTTACCTCTGTGATTTCTGGTTCTACTACACCATGCTGGATGCTTCCCATCTCCCATAACTGACTGAGTGTCAGATTCCTCTCAGTTCTGAGTGAATGGTCATCTCAGCCACTGCTGATGGTGTGAAAACTTAGTTGTAGTCTTGGGATAAATAAATAGTGACAACAGAAGTTATCTAACATGTTTGACAGCTCAAGCAAACTGTTGTCCTCTCCTGAGTGCAGCACATTGTTGTATATGTTTGTTCCTGCGCACCACACGTCTCTCCAAACACGTTGAATTCTGAAAGGAGAGTTAAATCATGGTTTAAATACGTTATTTTTCAAAAGTCCGTTTCACAGCATTTTTAGATCAGAGATAAAACTAAACAGTGCCTTTAACTGAAATCTTACATGATCTATCAGTGAGCTATTACTTTTTCACCGGGAAAGCTTTGAAAGTTACCTGTGGGGTGCTAATGCTGTTAGCTGTGATGTCACGTTTTTCTTCTTTAGCCAAACCGGCGCGTTTCAGTTTCTTTCGGGTGCGCCCCCTGCTGTCGGGAAGTCTGAACAACAACAACAACTCAATGCATCACGTGACTTTTGGCTCAAATTTACCGCAGCGGTAGTGGGATTGTTTCATACTCGAGCAGAGGCTGTTTTGTGCGAGCAGAGACCGTTTTGTGCTCGAGGAAAACTTATAAATGATATTTTGAGTGCAAGGTTGGCGAACAGTTTGCAAAACAAATTTTTTTGTGTGAAACATATCTTTTTGTGTGCAAAACAAGTTTTATTTGTGTGCAAAACTTTTTTTTGTGTGCAACGTTTTGGCAGAAATTTGTCTCCATAATGTTTCCCCCCAGGCCTGAAACTGGTGGTGGAGTGGAGATAAACAAAGTTTGTTCAGTCCATATGATGATCTGTTTGAGCTAGATGTCCAACTTGGATAAACAAAGGTTTGCCTGAACTGTCCATGATGAGCAAGCATGAAGCGACTGTGGAGAAGAAAAACTCCCCTTTGGGAAGAAACCTCTGGCAGAACCAGGCTCAACATGGCGGTCTTCTGCCGGACCGTTTTAAGGAGTGACAGGGAATTCTGTAAGAGTCCGGGAGGAATTACACTCTGATAGGGACGAGGTTGAAGGAGGACCGTAGGAAAGCCAGGTGGAGCTTGCTACGATGGTGGAGAAGGGGATGGAGGTGGGTTGAATCCAGTCATCAGAGTCCAAACTAGACACGGCGCAGCCACCGCTTGCCCGCTGTGCAGAAGGCCGAGACGAGGATGTGGAGTTTTTTTAAGATGAACCCAGGATGCTGATTGGCTTTGAGGAGGAGCAGTTCAAAGCTGATAGGCTTGTGAGGAAGGCGGATGAGTCTCTGATTGGATGGGAGGTAGGCAATAGAGTTTCTTCAGATTGAAATCCCGCCTTAAGCTCCACTTCAGCTTTTAACTTTTTGTTCTCTCTCTTTTATCTTCATAGTAGGTACACCTGGTCTGGCGTTCTGTTAACTGTGACATCATCCAAAGAAGACAGATCACCACTATTACCATCTAATGTAGAACAGATTACTGGATCAATATGTGCTTCTGTGCTTGTTTGTCTCTCTTGTTGTGTCTCTGCTCTGTCTTCTGTAATTCTTTCCACTGTCGCTTCATGCTTGCTCAGTATGAGGGATTGCTGCAAAGCCATGGACAATGCAGACGACTCTCCCTGTAGCTCTACGCTTCTCCAGGAGTGAATGCTGCTTGTCGGGACTTTGAAGCAATCAACTGGTTTCCTTATATAGGAAATTTTTGACCAATCTGTATAATATGATTGATTTAACTTTGTAAAGTGCCTCGAGATGACATGTTTCATGAATTGGCGCTATATAAATAAAATTGAATTGAATTGAATTGAATTATAATATGCTGTACATATGAAGGCTCGGTTTGAACGAGAGAGAGAGACTTCCGAGGTGCCCCAGTGATCACCAAGGAGGGCGTCTTGAAAATTCCTGACCATTCTGCAGGCAAAACACACACACGTAGCCCCAAGTCGCCCTTTGCACTACACACACACCCAACATAAATATAAAGGGCTCTAATTTATTTTTGCTGGCCAGCTATTCATTTTTTTTATTTTTTTGAAAAGACAGTTGAGAGACTCTTTTTGTTGGACACCTGAGCAGTGATTTTTGTTTTTTTGTTTGTCTGTGGAGTAGAGACTCCTGAACTGAAGGACATTTTTTTGTGAGCCAAGCATACAGAGGTTAATCTTCTTTGCTATTTCAAGGAAGATTTTAATTTTGTTTATTTTGTATCAGTACTGGATGTTTTTATAAGGTTCCTTTTAAAACCATTATCTTTTTTTTGACACTACTACGCACTAATAAATGGTAAGAGATACTGAGGTGTGGTGTATTTCGGTCCCAGAAATGTATTAATAAATTCTGGCTGATAGTAAACTGCTATCAGGACTCTGAGTCTACTATTTTGGTTACACATGCATTAATGAAATATGCAAAGGTCCTTGGTCCAGTAGCATCTCTAGCCAGCACCTTTGGCCAGTTTGCTAGCCTCTGCCTAAAAGCTCTCTGTATCATGAATGGCTGGCCGTACCTTTTGTTTAGTTTATCCCAAGCATCTTTGTATTTTTCTTCATCGTTTCCAAAAAAAAAAAACGTCCCTTCAAGGCATTTGCCAGCTTGTTACATATCTTATGAAATAGTACAGGTTATCTGCTGCTGAGATGCCCTTTTGTTCATCCTGTAAATTCATCCATAAATGTGGATTTCCATTCAATGAAGTTTATGGGATCACCACTAAACACAGTTGGCTCTAGTGTGGGAAGTTTGTTCATAGCTCCCTACAATCCGTGTGCACTGCAGTGCTGTGGCACATTGCAGCTGCCTTTGGGACGCGCACGATAATGACAGACTAATAATGAACGCAGTTATTTGCAGTTTTTGTGAATAACACTGCATGTGCTATTTAAGCATAATACGGCACTGCATCGTTGAGGCAAACGTGTTAACTGGACAAGGGTGACATTTCGCGTTTCTTACCTCGTTGTGCATGTAAATAAATTGCGCTGCATGTGTTTTTGCAGATGCTGTCCGGTTTCAAAACACGCAAACATTTGGTTTGTGTCTTGTGTTTGTTTCTAGACAGCAGGAGCACAACCTAAAGAAGAGACAGGGAGCGAGAGAGATCCATCACAGCCAGTGACACTGACCCTTGATGCTAGATTTTCTGTTGTTCTGGTGCTACTAGAACTCTCACAGTAGCACTTAATGTGGTGGACCAGCTGTGACTTATTTCTCACTTGAACAATTATGGGGTTATTTATGGGGCCATCCTGAATTGATATAGGTTGCATTTAGCAAACAGGGATTTCTCTTTTTGATGATGCTTATGCTTAATGGTGGTTACTGTTAAGGAGAGGCAGTGAAAGTGTGATCATTTAGCTCTCTGCTGAACTGCCTATGTGAGATAAAACCATCGATGTACTGAATAATAAAGATTGAATGTAATCTATTTTCCACCCCCCTCTTGCTCTGAATGAAATTGTCTTATTTCAAACAATGGTGACCTGAAAAAGGCTGTTCTTTAATAAATGTTTCCAATGTCTTTTAGGTTTGTGTGTACCAGCTCTCCCTTGCTCACCTTCAGCTATTCTAAAACACTTCAGCTCGTCTTTTAATCAACACATCCTGGCATAACCAGGATGTCTTGTCCACGCTTTGTGTAAAACCCACCTTTTTAGGAGAGCTTTTAATTGAACTCTTGCCCTTTTACTTATTGTCTGTGAGTTTCCCTATCTTTTTTTTTTACTTTTTATTTTTTATTCTCCATGCTCTCCATGTGTTTTTATTTAGCACTTACCTGTTTTATTAGGTAGCACTTTGGGATTTGTATAAATATAAAGTGCATTACAAATCCAGTGTATTATTATTATAACCACATCAACCTAGTGGTTTCAGCTCTTCATTGACTTTCAGCTAATTTTAGAATTCAGTTTACGATTTCAATATTTGCCAATATCAGCCTTACCCCATTTAATCTCCTGGAAATTCTCACTCTTTGGAACCTCATAGTAAACTAAGGTCTTCAAATCAATCCTCCTTAGAGTACAAAGAGTTAGGTGAGTTTAAAAAAAAAAAATTACCAGATGTGGAACAAGCTATCCCACATTTTACACACTATTGTAGACCTAGCACTTTTTTCTTATCAGTTAAATATTTATGTGCTGTTTGTTTCTCCCATGTTCTCACATGTTAATTGTTTTTATTAGGCCCGAGCAGCTAAGCGCTGCGAAGGCCTATTGTATCTGTAGTGTTAATTATTATTATTATTAGGCCCGAGCAGCTAAGCGCTGCGAAGGCCTATTGTATCTGTAGTGTTAATTATTATTATTATTATTATTATTATTATTATTCTGCCCCCCTAAAGAGGGGCCTTTTTGGGGGCTTTCTCATTTTCAAAAACTCACCAAACTTGGCAGATGCATGGTGACTGTTTAAAAATTTTGTATTTTAAGGTCGTCACAAAAATCTAAAGAAAAATGCCTCAACGGCGCCACCTAGAAATTTTCAAAGGACCCTTTGCTATTCACTTACTTCGTCGTAGAGACATGAAATTTGGTACAGTTGTAGAGCTCAACAAGACGCTCAGAATTTACAATTAATGTCATAGTGCAAATATCACAGGAAGTTGGCCATTTTAGACTGAAAGTCTGATTTTGACCCAATTTTTGACGTTTATAGCATTGGTATTTGATGGATCTCCTCCTAGAGATTTTGAGCGATCGGCTTGAAACTCGGGCAGTCTGATCATAAGGCATGGCCAATCAAAAGTTATCAAAACGGTGAGTTTTTGAGCATGCTGAAGGGGCGTTGGCAGGGGTCAAAGTTCACCTATTCGCCACAAAAAATAAAAGTGTTATATCTCCTACACAGAAACACACAGAGGCACCAAACTTTCTGTGATTAATCATCATCAGGTCTCCTATAATATCCAATGGTCAAATGATGACATCACTTAGGCCACACCCCCTGACAACAGGAAGTGTCATGTTTTGCTGTAAACGGTCGCTATCTTACCCCTCTGAGCTAATCAACATGAAACTGTGTCCAGAGACAGAAAACATGTTGTTGTGTTGTGGATTCCAGCCCCAAGTCGATTCGATGGAGCAGGAGAGCGTGGCGGCGTGGTGAAGTCACCTCAAACGCCGCTGCCATACGTTTGGCTCTGAATTCCACATTTTTGGGCCGAGCTGCATAAAACTCACTTGGATGCATCCTTATCCACCCCCCAACAGGAATCCATAACAAATTTTGGTGGGCGTGACTTAATGCCTCAACGGCGCCACTTAGCAATTTTCAAAGGACCCTTTGCTATTCACTTACTTCATCGTAGAGACATGAGATTTGGTACAGTGGTAGAGCTCAACAAGACGCTCAGAATTTACAATTAATGTCATAGTGCAAATATCACAGGAAGTTGGCCATTTTAGACTGAAAGTCTGATTTTGACCCAATTGTTGACGTTTATAGCATTGGTATTTGATGGATCTCCTCCTAGAGATTTTTAGCGAGCGGCTTGAAACTCAGGCAGTCTGATCATAAGGCATGGCCAATTAAAAGTTATCAAAACGGTGAGTTTTTGAGCTTGTTGAAGGGGCATTAGCAGGGGTCAAAGTTCACCTACTCGCCACAAAAAATAAAAGTGTTATATCTCCTACACAGAAACACACAGAGGCATCAAACTTTCAGTGATTGATCACCATCAGGTCTCCTATAATATCCAATGGTCAAATGATGACATTGCTTAGGCCACGCCCCCTGACAACAGGAAGTGTCATGTTTTGTTGTAAGCGGTCGCTATGTTACCCCTCTGAGCTAATCAACATGAAACTGTGTCCACAGACAGAACACATGTTGGTATGTTGTGGATTTCAGGCTCAACTGGATTGGATGGAGCAGGGGGGCGTGGCGGCGTGGCATATTCACCTCAAACGCTGCTGTCATACGTTTGGCTCTGAATTCCACAGTTTTGGGCCGAGCTGCTTAAAACTCATTTGGATGCATCCTTATCCACCCCCCAACAGGAATCCTTAACAAACTTTAGTGAGCAGGACTTAGTTTCTCTATAGCGCCACCAAGCAAATTTCAAAGGACCCTTTGGTATTCACTTACTTCATCGTAGAGTAATGAAATTTTGTACAGTTGTAGATCTCAGCAAGACGCTCAGAATTTACAATTAATGTCATACTGCAAGTATCACAGGAAGTAAGCCATTTTAGATTGAAATCTGAATTTTGATACCAAGTTGACATGTAAAGCATATGTATTTGATCATACTTGTCCAGCAGGGGGCAGCAAGA
This sequence comes from Fundulus diaphanus, assembly GCA_037039145.1. Taxonomy (NCBI): domain Eukaryota; kingdom Metazoa; phylum Chordata; class Actinopteri; order Cyprinodontiformes; family Fundulidae; genus Fundulus; species Fundulus diaphanus. The sequence continues at coordinate 12,394 of JAZIBN010000191.1, forward strand.
GACCACAAATAAACCCCAAAGGAATTTCTCTTGGTAAGTAAGTGATCTTAACTCTTTGGTTTCCTTATATATTTAAATTGAACAGATATACAAATCCTGCTTGAAAACTGACAAACTTACTCTTGTTCAATACATTTCAGTTTTTATTTATATAACGCCAAATCATAAAACATGTCATCAGGGGTGGACTGGGACAAAAAAATCGGCCCTGGCATTTTGGATTAGACTGGCCCACCACATTTTTTTTGTGTACTGAATGTGTATACCAACTTTGCAATACCAACTGTGCAATACCTTGAGGCCAGGTTAATGGAAATTAGTGAGAGTGGACACTTAAAATACTTCCAAAATCTTAATTTATTAACACTGTAAAATGTAAACTCCACCACAGCACAGCAACTATTCTTAGATCAGAGAGAGAGAGAGAAAGAGAGGTGTCACAGTCAATCACACATATTATCACGTTACATCATTATAAGAATCTATTGTAAGTTGCTCATCAGATCTATTCAGTCTTCCAGATACTGTAGGGTAACATTGGACTAATGTGCACTCACTGTGTAAAAAAGGATGCCAATGACAAAATGAACCAGAGAAATGCCTCACTTGTCATCATGGAAAGAAAGAAAATATATAATAACATAATATAAATTTTGATTTACTCAGTCATTTGTAATAAGTATTTTATTTATCTAATTTCCTAATTTTTGATCATATTTTCTTTAAAATCGCAGACTTTTCACTATTTTTCATGTAAATCCTTGGTGGCGCTTCATAGCGAAGCCGGTGAGGCCGCAGCGAGCTTGGCCTCCCCTGGGATTGCGCAATCCCATGTTAACTGTGCTGACTTCCATTCTGTGAATGCATCTTCCTGTCTCTAGATCATAAATTCAATTGTTCAAACAGTTATGAACTGATTTTCCACAATTTAATATATGTGGATTACGAATTGTGTTTTGGTCATCAAACTGTGTGCAGATAACATGTTTTCGTGGTGCTGACCGATCATAAACAGCAAAGAACTGGTTGTAGGTGAGGCCGGCAGTTCCTTGGCCGCTAGGCAGGGGGCGCTCAAGGGGCACCGCTCGTGATCCCCAAATAGTAGAGTCAACACAAGTTATTGATGTTTTATTAGCGAGTTTTGCTAAGGCCTATTGTATCTGTAGTGTTAATTATTATTATTATTATTAGGCCCGAGCAGCTAAGCGCTGCGAAGGCCTATTGTATCTGTAGTGTTAATTATTATTATTATTATTATTATTCTGCCCCCCTAAAGAGGGGCCTTTTTGGGGGCTTTCTCATTTTCAAAAACTCACCAAACTTGGCAGATGCATGGTGACTGTTTAAAAATTTTGTATTTTAAGGTCGTCACAAAAATCTAAAGAAAAATGCCTCAACGGCGCCACCTAGAAATTTTCAAAGGACCCTTTGCTATTCACTTACTTCGTCGTAGAGACATGAAATTTGGTACAGTTGTAGAGCTCAACAAGACGCTCAGAATTTACAATTAATGTCATAGTGCAAATATCACAGGAAGTCGGCCATTTTAGATTGAAAGTCTGATTTTGACCTCAATTTTGACAGTTACAGCATCGGTATAAGATCTAACTCCTCCTAGAGATATCGAGCGATCGGCTTGAAACTCGGGCAGTCTGATCATAAGGCATGGCCAATCAAAAGTTATCAAAACGGTGAGTTTTTGAGCATGCTGAAGGGGCGTTGGCAGGGGTCAAAGTTCACCTATTCGCCACAAAAAATAAAAGTGTTATATCTCCTACACAGAAACACACAGAGGCACCAAACTTTCTGTGATTAATCATCATCAGGTCTCCTATAATATCCAATGGTCAAATGATGACATCACTTAGGCCACACCCCCTGACAACAGGAAGTGTCATGTTTTGCTGTAAACGGTCGCTATGTTACCCCTCTGAGCTAATCAACATGAAACTGTGTCCAGAGACAGAAAACATGTTGTTGTGTTGTGGATTCCAGCCCCAAGTCGATTCGATGGAGCAGGAGAGCGTGGCGGCGTGGTGAAGTCACCTCAAACGCCGCTGCCATACGTTTGGCTCTGAATTCCACATTTTTGGGCCGAGCTGCATAAAACTCACTTGGATGCATCCTTATCCACCCCCCAACAGGAATCCATAACAAATTTTGGTGGGCGTGACCTAATGCCTCAACGGCGCCACTTAGCAATTTTCAAAGGACCCTTTGCTATTCACTTACTTCATCGTAGAGACATGAGATTTGGTACAGTGGTAGAGCTCACCAAGACGCTCAGAATTTACAATTAATGTCATAGTGTAAATATCACAGGAAGTCGGCCATTTTAGATTGAATGTCTGATTTTGACCACATTTTTGACGTTTATAGCATTGGTATTTGATGGATCTCCTCCTAGAGATTTTTAGCGAGCGGCTTGAAACTCGGGCAGTCTGATCATAAGGCATGGCCAATTAAAAGTTATCAAAACGGTGAGTTTTTGAGCTTGTTGAAGGGGCATTAGCAAGGGTTAAAGTTCACCTACTCGCCACAAAAAATAAAACTGTTATATCTCCTACACAGAAACACACAGAGGCATCAAACTTTCAGTGATTGATCACCATCAGGTCTCCTATAATATCCAATGGTCAAATGATGACATTGCTTAGGCCACGCCCCCTGACAACAGGAAGTGTCATGTTTTGTTGTAAGCGGTCGCTATGTTACCCCTCTGAGCTAATCAACATGAAACTGTGTCCACAGACAGAACACATGTTGGTATGTTGTGGATTTCAGGCTCAACTGGATTGGATGGAGCAGGGGGGCGTGGCGGCGTGGCATATTCACCTCAAACGCTGCTGTCATACGTTTGGCTCTGAATTCCACAGTTTTGGGCCGAGCTGCTTAAAACTCATTTGGATGCATCCTTATCCACCCCCCAACAGGAATCCTTAACAAACTTTAGTGAGCAGGACTTAGTTTCTCTATAGCGCCACCAAGCAAATTTCAAAGGACCCTTTGGTATTCACTTACTTCATCGTAGAGTAATGAAATTTTGTACAGTTGTAGATCTCAGCAAGACGCTCAGAATTTACAATTAATGTCATACTGCAAGTATCACAGGAAGTAAGCCATTTTAGATTGAAATCTGAATTTTGATACCAAGTTGACATGTAAAGCATATGTATTTGATCATACTTGTCCAGCAGGGGGCAGCAAGAGACCACAAATAAACCCCAAAGGAATTTCTCTTGGTAAGTAAGTGATCTTAACTCTTTGGTTTCCTTGTATATTTAAGTTGAACAGATATACAAATCCTGCTTGAAAACTGACAAACTCTTGTTCAATACATTTCAGTTTTTATTTATATAACGCCAAATCATGAAACATGTCATCAGGGGTGGATTGGGACAAAAAATTGGCCCTGGCATTTTGGATTAGACTGGCCCACCACATTTTTTTTGTGTACTGAATGTGTATACCAACTGTGCAATACCAACTGTGCAATACCTTGAAGTCAGGATAATGGAAATTAGTGAGAGTGGACACTTAAAATACTTCCAAAATCTTAATTTATTAACACTGTAAAATGTAAACTCCACCACAGCACAGCAACTATTCTTAGATCAGAGAGAGAGAGAGAGAAAGAGAGGTGTCACGGTCAATCACACATATTATCACGTTACATCATTATAAGAAGTTATTGTAAGTTGCTCATCAGATCTATTCAGTCTTCCAGATACTGTAGGGTAACATTGGACTAATGTGCACTCACTGTGTAAAAAAGGATGCCAATGACAAAATGAACCAGAGAAATGCCTCACTTGTCATCATGGAAAGAAAGAAAATATATAATAACATAATATAAATTTTGATTTACTCAGTCATTTGTAATAAGTATTTTATTTATCTAATTTCCTAATTTTTGATCATATTTTCTTTAAAATCGCAGACTTTTCGCTATTTTTCATGTAAATCCTTGGTGGCGCTTGATAGCGAAGCCGGTGAGGCCGCAGCGAGCTTGGCCTACCCTGGGATTGCGCAATCCCATGGTAACTGCGCTGACTTCCATTCTGTGAATGCATCTTCCTGTCTCTAGATCATAAATTCAATTGTTCAAACAGTTATGAACTGATTTTCCACAATTTAATATATGTGGATTACGAATTGTGTTTTGGTCATCAAACTGTGTGCAGATAACATGTTTTCGTGGTGCTGGCCGATCATAAACAGCAAAGAAGTGGTTGTAGGTGAGGCCAGCAGTTCCTTGGCCACTAGGCAGGGGGCGCTCAAGGGGCACCGCTCGTGATCCCCAAATAGTAGAGTCAAAACAAGTTATTGATGTTTTATTAGCGAGTTTTGCTAAACAAGTAAAGCACTAAAAAGACTAAACATACAGCTGGAACAGGACTGATCAGGGAAGGCTTTCCTCCCTGGCAGTGAGCTCCATTGAGACTGAGAGACTTTTAAAACTGAAGAAGATAAAGAGAACTTTTACCGGAAAATGATGATATTTTTGTTCAGAAAGAGCGCCACAGGGACTTAAATTATAAGTAGAGGTAAGACAGCGATACTTATTCATGTTTTGTTTTTGTGATAAAATCTGCGTAATGTGGGTTATAGTTTTAGAATGTGTTACAAATGCAGAAATCCATCATAACTCATAAACTGTTACCAATCAAATGACAATTTTTTTCATCAAAGAACCAATATTTTTCCATGTATCTTGGTGAATTTATTTGGCTCAATCAGTCTCCTTCAGCACTTTGCAACGAGTCTACTCTGTAGAGTGTATATATTTGTAAATCTGACTCTGATGACGTCAGTGCCTCACCAGCCATGAACCCTACCGCACGTTAGAGACTGACATTTTTTCGGGAATCCCGCGGGTCACGTGATTCCCACGGGAATCTCGCGGGATGGGAGTCAACATCAGTAAATATCACGTGATTGGGACGGTACAGGATTAAATATAAACGGGAGCAGACGGGAGCGGGAGTAAACCAACAACAGGTACAATTAACTAGGATCGAAGCCAAAAGATTAAATAAAATAGAAAATCAAAAATGTAGGTTCGCCGCCGCCATTTTGTAGTTTTTTTCCAAGAAACCGAAACTATAATGCTGGTCAAAGAACTACACGACCCAGAAGCCAACAGTGCATCCGGTTTATTTTTTCCGCCAGCGCTCAAAAAACAGAATGGGAGTGGGGGGGGGGGGATCAACCGCTAGTGGCGAACTCAACCTGGAAAAGTTGGATCGGCAACGCAAAGTCAAAAGTAAGGACTTATTTATTAAACTCACAGCGCAACTGTAAAGTTGCAAATATTAACAAACTTGAGGAGAGTTGAATGTCACGGTGTTAACACTCAGTACCTGCTTGTAAAACGTGTTTCCTGGACTAATTTCCCAATGTGCAACAGTGTAATAATACGGCCAATAACTTAAAACTACTTTATTATTTTATTTAGTATTGTCTGAACAGTTGTGTTTTTTTCTGTTTTAACCCAATAACTGAACAATGTGTTAACACTTCTGTTTCACTATTTAACAAAAGTAAAACATGTACTTCCATGTCTGGTCGGGTAAAAATGAGACGGAGCCGACTGGACCGGCTGTTCCTGGGTCCAGTTAGCTCCGCCTCCAGCTCCGCATCATCCCCGAAAATTAACATAATCTCACTTTTAACTTTTGATAAAAGTTGACAGATCTGTCTAAGAATGTGTTTAATGTTCAATGAATGTATTGGTTCTGATAGTAAACCCTAATTAGTTTGTGGATATTTTATTGCAAATGGAAAAATACTAATATGCTTGAATGATATTCAACTTTTTTGTAATTTTTTGTTTTACTAAACTGAGTTTTTGAACCACTTCGGTACATTATCTAAATTGTGACAGTAATGCCTTTATGCACTTTTTTCTTAACTGAGTATAGATCTCTTTCTCGGTGCATTATTCTTTAGTTTCAGCAATTTGAAATGTAAAAGTAACTTCATTGTTCATGTGAAACAATTACTTAATGAATTAGTAAAAAGCAACATTGTACATTTTGTTTATTCAACTAAGATAGGCATGGTCTGTTTCCCTGTTTGTTACTTTATTTATTTATTTATTATTATTCCTTTCACTTTAACTGGCCTTTACTACAGCTAAAACAGGAACTTAACTGACCCTTCATAGACATTCAGGTTTAATGTATTTCCAGAAAACTTAATGAAGACAACAAGAATGGGAGTAGGGCAGGAGCGGGAGTCATTCTGAGTGGGAGCGGGATGGGAGTGGGAGTAATTTTACCAGGAGCGGGACGGGACAGGATTTTTTTTTCTACTCTGGCCCGGGATTGGGACGGGACACAATTTTTATCAGTGGGAGTGGGACGGGACAGGAGTGAAAATCCACTCCCGTGTCACTCTCTACCGCACGTCACTGACTACAACCACCACCATATTTTACACCAGACACCGGAGCAGATGAAGGGCCTGCTGTTGGGAACATGTCAGTCAGTTTGACACATTTCGCAGCATCCGTTTGAAGAACTCGTTTCTTTTTTTCGTGCAGTTTCTCTGCGCCTCCCTTGCGTTTCTTATCCATTACTACTGTGAACACCGCTGCACAAAGTTCCACATGGAGCGTGAAGGTGTTTTTCTACTTTATGATTGGCCTAGCCCTTTAGACTGTCAGGGATGATAACCAATGGGCTGCAGTAGCCTGTGGTAAGGGCTGGATGATCGGAACAGACTCTTGCGCTGCTGATATTTTTCTTCATGCATTATGCAAATATAACGAGGCAGATATATAAAATAATAATAATATTAATAATAATAATACATATTATTAATATACATGTCGGGTCTGCCGGCCTGCATGTCATCTAAAGGCAGTTTACAATGTCAAAATCAATCAGATTATACATATTAAGTCAGATTATCCAGATTGGTAAAAGAAATTCCTATATAAGGGAACCAGTTGATTTCATCAAAGTCGTAACAAGCAGCATTGACTCCTGAAGAAGCGTAGAGCCACAGGGAGAGTCGTTTGCATTGTACATGGCTTAGCAGCAATCCCTCATACTGATCAAGCATGAAGTGACAGCAGAAGGAAAAACTCCCCATTAACAGGAAGGAAAAACCTCCAGCCGAACCGGGCTCAGTATGAACGGTAATCTGCCTTGACCGACTGGGGGTTACAAAAGAGAGAGAAGAGACACAACAAGACAGACAAAAAAGCACAGAAGCACACATTGATCCAGTAATGTGTTTTACATTAGATGGTAATAGCAGGTGATCTGTCTTCCCTGAATGATGTCACAGCTAACAGAACGCCAGACCAGGGGTACCTACTATGAAGAAAAAATAGAAAAAACAAAAAGGTAAAAGCTGAAATGACAACAGTCATGCAAAATTGAAGAACAATAGACCCTGATGTCCTCCAGCAGCCTAAGCCTATAGCAGCATAACTATAGAGGTAGCTCGGGGTAACATGAACCACTCTAACTATAATCTTTGTCAAAAAGGAAAGTCCCAAGAGCCAGCTTCTAGTGGAGGAGTTCAAGTATCTTGGGGTCTTGTTCACGAATGAGGGGAAGATGGAGCGGGAGATCGACAGGCGGATTGGTGCGACGTCTGCTGTGAAGCGTGCGCTGTACCGATCCGTTGTGGTGAAGAGAGAGCTGAGCCAAAAGGCCAAGCTCTCGATTTACCAGTCGATCTACGTTCCTACCCTCATCTATGGTCACGAGCTTTGGGTCGTGACCGAAAGAACGAAATCCCGGATACAAGCGGCCAAAATGAGTTTTCTCCATAGTGTGTCTGGGCTCTCCCTTAGAGATAGGGTGAGGAGCTCAGTCATCCGGGGAGGACTCAGAGTAGAGCCGCTGCTCCTCCACATTGAGAGGAGCCAGTTGAGGTGGATCGGGCATCTGGTTAGGATGCCTCCTGGACGCCTCCCTGATGAGGTGTTCTTGGCACGTCCCACCGGGAGGAGGCCCAGAGGAAGACCCAGGACACGCTGGAGAGACTATGCTGGCCTGGGAACGCTTTGGGATTCCCCCGGAGGAAGTGGCCCAAGTGGCTGGGGAGAGGAAGGTCTGGGGCTCCCTCTTGAAGCTGCCCCTGCGACCTGACCCCGGATAAGTGGAAGACGATGGATGGATGGAAAAAGGAAAGTTTTAGGATTAGTCTTAAAAGTAGACAGGGTGTCTGCGTCACGGACCAAAACTGGGAGTTTGTTCCACTGGAGAGGAGCCTGATAACTAAAGGATCTGCCTACCATTCTGGTTTTACAGACTTTAGGAACCACTAGCAGACCTGCTTTCTGAGAGTGAAGTGGTCTGTTAGAAATTACTAAAGTTTGTACACAACATACACATGTGGAATATTGCTAACGTGTTACTTTAGCAATTTTCCAATTGCCAAAG
>JAZIBN010000303.1:0-20751 GCA_037039145.1 Fundulus diaphanus
GGAATTCGCGGCTGGGACCACCGTCGTCCACAGCCCCCTCACTCTGTCCCTCGCCATCAACAAACATTATATTTAAATGATGAAGGGGATTGAAGTGTGCTCTTCGAAAAGCTCTAAAAGAACCTTCCAGTAGGAACTCGCGGCACACATTTATGCAGTTGTGGATGGGGGCTGACCCTCTCTGAACACCTTGTTCTAAACTTTCAAGCACAGTCTTTAAATCGGGAGACCTGTTTAAAACAAATCTTAAATTAATTTTTATTTTGAGGTGTGGAGAATATACAATACAAGGGTCATCTCGGCAAAGGTATCTGATAAAAACTAATGAGATGGGTAAGTCAATCAAAAAACATCTATTAATATTTGGAATAAATTCAACTGTGCATAAAACTTACTGGCTTGTTCCTTCATTTTCGGTGACAAGTTCTAACACTTCCATCGTGTCCTGCTCCCAGACGTGCTGCTGAGCACTATAATACCAGATATTTGTAGCTTTAAGGATGTTAACATAATACTCAGAATATATTTCCGTCAAATTACATACCTTGTAACACCCTGAGGTGCCCCAACAGCTTCAACCTCAACAGCAAGGTGCTGCTCTGAGTACTCATTGTGACTACAAGAAAACACAATATTAAAAGCTATAAAAAGTAGAATTAAAGCATACAATGATCAGAAAAGTGATAGATATTGGGTTTGAACACCTTACTGTAATGTTGGCATTACAGAAAGTTAATGAGAAAACCAAACACTTACAAACAATTGAAGGAAATATTTCTAAAAGGGTATATTGGAGGAATTTTATAAACATGGCAAAACAGTTGTCATAAGTTTGTTCACTTATCTGTAATGGGCAGTTCTGCTAGTCTTTCGGAGGCTTCTTTGCTGTTTATATCAAAACAGCATAGAAGCCTCCGAAAGACTAGCAGAAGTGCCCACTTTTATGCTGTTTATTTCTATATTGTAATTATATTGTATCGACTGAAATTAAGAATTTTGATATTATTGAGTTGTATTGCAAAAATAAAAAGAGAATTTGAAAAAACCTTTTGGAAACAGCAAAGAAAATACAGAAAGACATAAATACAAAAATATAATTCAAATTCAATTAAACTCAAATTCAAAAATACTTAATTTATTCCAAAGGTGAAATAAGTAATAACCAAGACTTAACACGTCAGGATCAGGACACTTACTTCATCAAAGCGGAAGCTGCTTCAACCTCATCCTCAATAACAGTTATTGACAGCCTGCAAAAATAACAAAACAGATTAACATTTAAAAAAAGCATTTTGTCCTTGTGTCTGTTACTAAAGTTAACCCAATACACACTTACTGTTGCACAGGTGACATTTGGTGCTGAAAAGGTAGGAAAAAAATAATTAAAGTATTATAGAAAAGATTGGATTATCAGGACAGTAGTGGCAATTTTTAATGCTTGTTTTACAAACATTAACAGACCTGCAAAGACTGTTGGATAGCCATGGCTAGGTCCTCATCCAAGTCTTCTCTGTGAAACCCCCACCCGCAAAAACAGTATGGGTCACTAAGAAAAAATAGTTTAACTTAAACGTTATTCTTCAAGATTTTGACATGAGCATGGGCCATACGTGTCATTTCTTGATTCCTCTTGTGTACTGTAGAAAGAAGAAAACCAAAGGAAAGTTAAAGAGTCTGTTAAACTGTATTACTCTAATGAACAGTTTATCATTTGCAAATACATAATTTGCACAATTACAATTATCTTCTAATGTAATGCTCTATGTTTTGGAAGAATTAATTGTCATTTTTACCATTCTTGGATATGGTCAACCAAGTCACAAAGAGGGATTAAGGACTGGCAGGAGAGACACCTTTCCATCACTTTTGGGGCCTAAGCACATTGTATAAAAAAAACAAAAAAAACAAGTTGAATGTCCATACAATAAAAAACAGGCACACGTTTTGTTAATGGTTGAGACCTACATCATCAACTGGCGGTGGCATCAGAGTAAGGCTTTGCTGGAGAGGAATTATATACAAGGGAGCCCTTGTTGAAGCCGACCTTACATAATTCAGGCTGTATCCCAATGGTGGTATGGGAAGCTCCTCTAACATCTTTCCCCTGGTGCCACGGGCCAGGACAAACCCACCAGCATCTCTAAGAGGTGGGAACGCAGAGAGGAGATGCTCACTGACGAAAGAATGGTCTCCTTCATTGTGTGGGAAAAATACATTTTTTTTCCCCAATCCACAAGATGTATAGTAGCGAGACTCTTCCATTGTGGGCATAACATTTGATTGTGTCTCAGGCAAACAAATGAAGGTGTGTGACCAGGGGGTCTCCCGCTTCCTCTTCCTAACCCCACTGGCTACTCCTCCATGATGAGGCCGAAACAGCCTTGACAAGTGGGCCTGAGCGTTGTCAGTACGGGGCTGATAAACGGTGTGCCGAGGTGTAACAGCTTGGAAGTGAGAAGCTGGGGCAGGTGGGATATGACAAGATGGACCAGGCATGGTATGGCTTGATTCAGCGGGTGGGGTGTTATAGGGTGATGCATGCTGCAGCCGTGATGAAGATGGCATTCGGGTGGAAAGTCTTTGGAAGACAGTGGGAGAAGGCTGGACTGCTGTTGTTGTAGCAGGTAAGCTGGACTGTGGTGGAGCAGATGGAGTGTGTTCCATTCTGTCCAGCAGCAGAGCCGTAGTGCGCTGCATTTGCCGAAGCAACTCTCGCATTTCTTCAGGACTGTTAAAAGGGAAGATAAAGATTAAGTAAATGGAGTAGTACATCTTAGAAAGCTGTCAACAATCTAGAAACTGTATATTTGTTACTTACACTTGTCTTTGACTTCCTCGGTCCATTTTGGCAATCTGTGACAAAAAGTCAAACCAGAATTAGCAGAATTCCACAGTGCAACACATTTAATAACATAAAGGACAAAATTATCCTGACCTCAACATTGTTTCTAGTCAAGGTAATAAATTATTTCACATGGGGTCTATCTATCACATGGGGTCTATCTATGTTCACTTTTTTCATTATGCATTATGCATTTTTTCATTATGCATTAGTTTTGATAAGCAGGGCCAACAATAACTGCCTTGGGTTGTGCACATGTTTTTAGATCTATTCCAACATCTTAAAAAATAAAAATTAAGGGTGTAGTTACAGAAAAATAATTCAAATATTTGAAGCTCCGTGCATGTATAGATGTCCGTCTGACAATTTATGACTGCAACTGTCAAAGTTTACTCTCAATGCAAAGCACTTTTTATTCAGCACAATCATTGGAGCATTAGCTTTTTTTTTATACAGAGTTAAATTGTGTAACAAAATTATAGATAAGTTAAATATGGCAGAATTGCATAAAAAATTATCGTAAAGCCAATATTTCAACACCTTAATCAACTCAAGAGTTGTGAAACGACAGCATTAATACTAACGTATTAATGTAAAGTCATTACTTTTTAAATGTAGCAACAAAATTGCACTTTAATTAACTATCCTTTTGTTTTCTGAATATTTTTTCTTATATAAACTCTTAAACAGCTTATAAAAATTTCAAATAAGGTAAGCCAATTTGAACATGACAACAGAAAACGCATACATAATTTATATATATAGAGATATATCTATGTATATCTACATCTAGATAAATATATATATAGGTTTTTCTGAAGTTAGAACATTATCTGCAAACCAAATTACTCATACGACATGCTATTACAGTGTTAAAATCACAGTAATATCAATGAAGATGACTACACAAAAATATTTTTCTTAAAAATACATAGATTTTTAAAATATTTTTAACTTATGAAATGTTCACAGGAGCACTCTTACCTTTCTTGAGAAAAAACGCGCGAATGATGTGATTTTTGCGCCAATTTATCTTCTGAGTTGGTGACGTATTTCCGCCCGCCACATGGATTACTTCCGGTCGACTTACGCTAACCTGATGGTCGTACGGAACAACAGTCCGCCGTCTATCAAAAGAAGTAGACGAAAAACATTGGGCCAGGCGCAGCTGTGAAAATGGCGACATGGTAAGTATATTCCAAATATTTTGTATTTGTTCTGTCCTGGCATACCAAAAGTAAATATCAACAATCCAGATATAGGTATTTCAAGACGGTAGGCTAAATTCCTGAAAGGACCCTAGCCCCTAACTAAACTGCGCACAGCGAACGCAACAACGGACGCGCCGCGCTCAAACCAGGGAATCACTTTTTTTTTTACTTGCATGAACATATCAGAGTGTCTCTAAAATGCTTCTCATACCAAAACATTATCCCTTTGACATTTATGACGGACAAAAATGCAGGGCTGTTTCGCGACGACGGATTTGTTTGTTCATGTTTATCTAGCTGAGCTGTGTGCCAAGAGGAAGTAAACTTCTTTTTTAAATGGTAAACCCAATTCATTGTGGAAAAACTAAACAACTCTTTAACGTTGTGCCTGACTTATTTTCATTTCATTGGGCTATTTCAGTTGTACATTGCACAAAAGGGCTTGAAATAGTGACGTAACAACCTCACTGCGCTGTGGGCTACTTTCACTGAACACTGGAGTGCTCATTTGGCCGAAAAACTGAAGTCACTGGCCGCCATCTTGCTACTCCCTACTCTCTCAGAATCCCATAGGATTTGGTTGCAACAACAAGCAGTTTTCTGGCTGTGAAAACGTTTCTTAGGTAATTCTACAGTCAGTGGATGTACCAACACTATCAACTACTAGGAAATTATATGCTGAAATATTTTACATGTTATTCATATTAAATATATATGTATATATAAGTATATGTAAATATGTTTTTGTATATTGTTATGTATATATCAATAAATATTATATATATATATATATATATATATATATATATATATATATATATATATATATATATCCCACGACCCCATGAGGGATTAAGCGGTTTGGAAAATGGATGGATGGATATATACTTAAATTAATAAAATGCAAAATATTTCAGCACATGACTTTCTCAGTACTTGATAGTTTTAGAACATAACATAAAAGTATATGGCATTTGACATTTTAAAAGTTTTAAGCCCTTAAGTTATTCATATTATACATATACGTGTATATATATATATATGTGTGTGTGTATGTATGTATTTATATATATATATGAATGAATGAATGAATGAAGCGGGTACTCGTGAATAATCAATGATTAAATTATTCTTCAATTAATTTGATGATCGACCTAGAGTAATGGTACAGACTCCAGAATATGCCTTTTGCTGAAACAACCTTGTTACAGCCATAATTGAGATAAAATTAAAGTAAAATGTGCTGTGAGTTTTTGTTGCTAAATTCCAAATGCTTATTTATAGACAATTTATTTACTAAAACTCTATTTTTTGATTAGTTGAAAAAATAATCCATACATAAATTGATTAGTGAAAACAGCGAAAAAAATATATATAAATTGATGTAACGCTTGACAAATGTAAAATAATAAAACGCACAACAATAGCAATGATCCTAGAACAAAGTGGATATTTACTTTATTTTAACATGCAATTTGATAGGGTTTCACGATGACTATTAGATTGTATTTTGGATGCGCTTCTTTCAACAACATTAACAATACCTGTATTTTTCTTTATAGTTCTGAAGACGACCAGCGCAGCCGTCAACTGATGCAGTACCTCTATACTCAATGTCAACGATTATCTGAAAATTTTGAGGCTAATGCATCACAATTTGATTTGGATTTCCTTGAGCAACGCTATGAGGATATCTACAACATCTTATTACGAGCTCAACAAACCGGAATATTCACTGATATTGATGACATCTTGGACAGTGTAAAGACGCTACTTTGCTTCTTAGGTGAAAAAAATAACCACACTGGTGGGTTTAGACCTGCGTTGATCACATCTGGTGGCAGAGGACGGCCGTCATGGGACATTTCAGAAGATCAACTAAAGTACCTGTTGGAGTACAATTTCACAGTCCGTGAAATTGGGGAACTGTTAGGTGTTAGCTACAGCACTGTAAGAAGAAGGATGACTGACAGCAATCTCTCTGTCAGAATGAATTACAGCAACATCAGTGATGAGGATCTCCAAAGATTGGTGTGTGATTTTATCCAGGAGTGTCCTGATTCTGGAATAAAAACCGTCTTAGGATATCTTAATAGTGTAGGACTAAGGTGGGTGTTGCATTAAATGTGTGAATGATTACTTAACCCCGTTTTACAAAAGTGTATTAAATCAATGTTTAAATAATGTCTTCTAGAGTCCAGAGATCCAGAGTTATGGAAACAATGAGGGTGGTGGATCCAGTGGGCACCATCTGTCGTGGCATTGGCATTAATATAATACAGAGAAGAGTTTACTCTGTACCATCACCCCTAGCACTGTGGCACATTGACGGCAATCACAAATTGATACGGTAAGCTCTTTTTGGAAAATAATTTTTATTTGAAGGTCTTTTTATGGGGGCCGCCATCTTGGTGAAGAACAGTACTGCCACCTCCCAGTTTGTGACGTCACTGTGCGATATCGGCTGTAGATCCCAATGCCCTATCTGTCCCTTGTAAATAAATATCCGTTTTCATGCCAAAATATTTTTTTAACCACTTAAACAAAGATAGACATGTTATTAAGCATTAAAATTTAAATTAATACTAATTTTACATTTTAGAGACATACAAAGACAACAAATAAGCATTAAAGTATGATTTATGGGTTGGGTTCTGCAATGTTATGAGTATAAAACTCAGCTTTAGAACCAATCTCTGCTCAAAATGGTGATCTAAACGGACAAACACATAATTTAACAGTGGCTTTTAAAAAAAAGGAAGAAGTTGCTTTTTAAAATACAGTATAATAATTAAAGGCTACCATTTTGTAGAATATTCTTGTACTTCACTTTTTTCCCCATGTTCTAGTGGATCCCGTGGAGGCTCTGATATAAAAGAAAAAAGTAAATATGAAATTATTAAAATGCAAAAATTCATACTGTAGAAAGTGATAGAAACATCTACCATGGACAGTATTTACGCATTAATTTGTCTGCTGCTTTTTGCCAGCCCTCTCTCCTGGCTTTAGTAGACTTTGAGGTGTTTTAATTAATGACACAAATTCCTTCCATTAAAAGCTCCTGTTCTGCTTGGGAGAAAAACTGTGGGCGTTCTTTGCTGAACAGCCAATAGCAGCGTTGCTGATCATTGTTTCTACTATCGATACATTTCCCCTTTTAAACAAACGCATGAACGCGCAGTTATCTCAGATAACTCAATCCAGCCATACTAATCCTAAACAACAGGTGTGTTCGAAGATCAGGATTAGCCGGATGAAATCATCTTGGATGTCTCATTTGATCTCGGATGTTTTAAGCAACGTACGAAGAACGGGCTCAACTCAGCTAATTTAACATGACACGTTTTTGTTTTGTTTTTTTGAAGGAGGGTTGGAATGTGAAACGATGTCCCGGTTTGACTGGGTCTGATTCGGAAAAAGTAAAAAAAAAAATCATAAAGAATATTCCAACTGCACTTTTCTTTAAAAAAAAAAGAAGTTAGAGCTGCAGTCAGCGCAGGTATTATCTTTTTTAAAGTTATAAACTTCAAAAAAGATAAGGCCTTTTGATAAACTCATGAGTTGTGATAATAAATTGGTGAGCAATTGGAGGGAAGAGTTTTGAAATTGTAAAGTGGAAAGGTGAGGGGACTGTGGACCAGTTTGGCAAAAGTGTGAAGGAAGAACTTGCTTGATGCTGCAAATATAAAAGTTAACCAGATGATGTTATGGTTGTGGAAAGTGAAGGAGATTATGCAGAGGGCACCAGGATGGCGCCAAGGCTCTGAAGCTGGAAGGTGGAGAGATACAGGAATTGTCAATGGAACTACCAGATTTGGTCAAAGTGGACTTTGCACAATCAGCAAATGAGGTTACTAAGGTAGCATGACGTCCACGGCTCGGGAAAATATGGGCTGACTAGAAAATATTTTCTGTCAAATTGATTATTTTTGCTTTAACCCCTGAACTAGATTTTTCACAACAGTCTTTGTTTTCCTTTCTGAAGGTGGCGAATTGTGATTCATGGTGGCATAGACGGATACAGCCGAAAGATAATGTTCCTCACTGCCAGCAGTAACAACCGAGCTACCACAGTTCTTCGAGCCTTCCTGGGAGCTGTACAGAAGTTTGGCTTGCCCATCAGAGTACGAAGTGACAAAGGAGGAGAAAATGTTGAAGTAGCTCGATATATGTTAGAACATCCCGAACGAGGAGGAGGTATGTTCTTTAGCATCATGTCATAGTTTTATTTATGTATATAACACAATATCATGTTGTTGTAGAACATTACACCTGATTATGCTTTGCTCTTTATAGAAAGAAGAAGCTTTATAACGGGGCGCAGTGTCCATAACCAAAGAATTGAGAGGCTGTGGAGAGATGTTTGGTGTGTTGTCACCGTGAACTACCGTTATGCACTGGAGTATCTGGCTGACACTGCAGCTTTGAATTCTGATAATGAACTGGATTTGGCCTGCATTCATTTTGTAATGCTGCCCAGATTAAACCGGCATTTAGAACTGTTTTCTGTGGCTTGGGACAGACATTCACTATCCACAGAGCGAGGCAGATCACCTCAACAATTGTGGATTAGGGGTCAGTTACTGGCAAACACCTCAATACCGGACCCTTCCTGCGAGCAGGTTTGGATTATTTATCATACCATAACAAGTAAATATGTTTGCACTATTATCATCTTTTATTATTATTTTATTACTGCTGTTGTGTTTTGTAGATTGATGAAGAACGTTATGGGGTTGACTGGGAAGGACCAACCCCGCTGGACACAGACGACACTGTGATTGTTCCAGACACACCAGAAGTTATCAGAAGACAGGTTTCCACGTTCCTTCAGGAAAGAATTGACCCTCTGAGGGACAGTGACTGTTTTGGAATGGACATCTGTTTGGAGGCCTTGCAGTTGGCTAGGCAGACATTCCCAGATTTGTCATAACTTTTTTTTCCGTGTAATATTTTTTTTATGAACCTAATATTGGAATTTCATTTTATTTTTAATTTTATTTTTGAAACTATATCCATTTTTTTACTTCAAAATTAGTTTGTGAAGTCTCATCAACCCAGGTTCTAATCATCACAGTGAATTAGCGACTGGACTGTGTTGATACACGTTTTTGCTGCTTCTTACAGCTAAGCAGGTCACTCTCTTTTTGACTGCAAGAGCCACTTAATATGGTTTTATTTTTTATAAATGTTTGCTCACATTGTTCCAATTAAAAAAATTTGTGGATGGAAAATATTTGTCATTATTGCGGCCCATTACTAGATTTAACCCTTTTTATGAATTACTTCTGTTGTAATGCAACGGTTCTATTATTGAGGGGGGCAGCGCATACACCTCCTGTAGCAGCAGTGATGTTTAAGTAGTCCTCAATCTTGTTAAAAGCTTTGCTAACAAACATCACCTAACTGCTTGTGTATACATGCCGTGTATAAGTTGCAGCACCAAAACAGGTGAATTACCACACATTTGAATGTGATAAACGTGTCTGACATCAAGTTGTCTTTCTGTGTCTAAAGGTTGGATTTGAGCAGGCTATTCCCCAACAAAGTGAAATACAGAGGGACAAACAGCACCAACTCTTCAGAATACTTAATTTGGAGGGATGATATTGTGATTTATCATCTACTGTAAAGCAGAATCTCCATCTGTTATATCTTAATTTATAAAATTTCACAACACTTATAGAAAACTGATCAGCTTTCTTTTGAACATGGTGTGGTTGTGTCACAGGTCAGTGGATGGCTCCAGGTGACAGAGTTTGCATGGTGCACACAGTAAAACTACTAGATCTTATATTGTAACAGTGCTTTTGGCAGAATTTTAGCCCTGTTGTTGTACATTACAGAAATACTGTCCTTTTCCTCCTCTGTAAACTTGATTTTTGTCAACAGTATTGCAGTCATCCATTTTCTTTCTCTTTTTCTGGAGTTGGGTCACGGAGGCAGCAGTCCGAGCATGGATGTTGACTGTAAACAAAGGGGAAGATTTACTTTGTGCCAATCCTGACTTTGTGCTAAACCTAGAATGCTTTGTATGAAATCAGATGTTATTTATCCTAAAACTTTGTAGGGAGACCCCAGAGCCTCTGATTTAAAAAGGGTGGCATTTTGATCATTTTAAACATCAAAATACGATATTATTGCCTATTATTTAAGTGAACGCTTTTTTTTTTATAAATTATGGGTTGCATTTTGTTAGAGTCCTCCAAGGATAAGTATGTATTGTCAATTGATAATATAAATGATCTTGACAAAACTGCACCAAGTTAGCGTCCATTGGCTTTTTACGCCCCCTAGTGTCTGAAAAAAGTTTTGGTTAAGCTACGACTAAACAACCCGGCGATCCAGACAGTAGATACCATGTAAAGCACTTTGAATCCTGCCAGTGCGAGCACACATTTATTCACGGGCCATAGGCGGAGCCCTTTGGTTTTATTTTAAAGTTTTAAGCCTATAAATGTACCTCTCCCCCCTCATTATTATCCCAAAGCTATTTGCGCCAGGCCCCCTCCTTCCTGCTTTGCTGTCCTAATTAATGCCTGAAGTAAATACCACGAGATTCGTGGAAATCTAAACATTTTGGAGCTATTGATAATGATAAACCAACATTTTTGTATTTTTTTAAACAAACACTTAGACAACAGAAAATAAAGTTCCACTGTTTGTAATGGCGAGGGGAACAGGCAACAAAGACCAACGACAAAGACCAACGACATGAACCAACGACAAGGACCAACAGCATATACCAACAGCTGAGAGCAATGACATTAACCAATGACGGAAGCTACAGACGTGCAGTGAACCAACAACAGGTGGCAACAACATCATAAAACAACTGCAAGGTGTAGGTTAGTTTACTGCAAATGAACTGGCAAGATCACAGTGACTTAGCAACACAATAGCAGATAGACATGTGCAACCTAGACATATGCAACGGCTACATGTGCAACATAGATATATATAACATAGACATGTGCAACATAGACATATGCAACATAGACATATGCTACATCTACATATACAAAAAATACATGTGCAACTTCTACATATGCAGACAACACATATGCAACAACAACACAACATCTAGACATATTACATCTGCAACATAGATATATATATAAAACAGACATGTGCAACATAGACATATGCAACATAGACATGTGCAACATAGACATATACAACAGACATGTGCAACATAGACATATGCAACATCTACATATACAACAAATACATGTGCAACTTCTACATATGCAGACAACACATATGCAACAACAACACAACATCTAGACATATTACATCTGCTTATTTTTGGTACAAACGGAACCCCATATATAAAAGCAGTGCATGAAGACGTCAGTTGACAACACGGCCCGATTACGGGGAGGACAGGTTGTAACGACAGGTTGTAACAGCAGAGGAGACGACAGGTAAAAACAGCAGAGGAGATGACAGGAATAACAGCACAGGGAGATGATGGGGAAATGACGGCAAACCGAGATCACGTGATTACAGGTTCAACAACAAGGTCAAACAACATAAAGTGAAGAAATGCCATGCACTTGATCCCTCATGTAGACACAATACATATGCTCACAGCACATGGACACGACATAAGCAGCTTCCATTACATAAGCAGGATGTTATGATCGTGAATCAGGCAAACCCAGTATTCAAACCCAACAAGTGAGGTTAAGGCAAAAAACAGGATTTTAATAATGAAAACAGGAACAGGCGAGCTCAATAGTCAAAAGGGCAGTCCAAAATCCGGTACACAAAAAGCAGTCCAAAATAGGCAGAGGTACAGACAGGGCAAAGCAAGCTCGGATAACCATAGGACAGAAACTAGTCGGTAAACCGGTAAATCAGTCAGACAGGGCAGGAAAAACAGATCAGGGAACAGGCTGGCTCAGAATCAAAAAGGCTCTCGGGTATCGTCAACAGGTCAATCAGAATAAAGAATGCTGGAACTAAACTCACCGTGGCTCGTTAATGATCTGGCAGATAGCAGAGGTTTGTGGCAGGACTATATAGGGGAGTGAGCAGGTGAACAGGAGTGAAGGCTAATTATAAGTGAGCAGGTGGATCTAATCAAGGCAAGAAAGCTGACAGATTGCTGAGGGGAGACCGAACAGAGCTGATAAAGTGACAGGTGGAAAACAGGTAACCTAAACAGAAAAACATGTCTAAATCAAAACCAAACAAGACCCCAAAATCAGAAACTTAACTAATAAATCTGATAACATAAACCAAGACAAAACCCAAATCGTGACAGAACCCCCTCCTCAAGGCCGGATTCCAGACGGCCTCAGAAACAAAACAGACTAGCTCGGGTGGGTGGAGGGAGGTACAGGATGGAGGGCTAGAATCAAATAAATGTCCAAATAAAAACTCAAACAAAACAAGACGAGTCAAGTTCTCAGGCGGGCGTCCAGGAGGACGGCCCCGACGAGTCAGGTTCTCAGGCGGTCGTCCAGGAGGACGGCCCCGACGAGTCAGGTTCTCAGGCGGTCGTCCAGGAGGACGGCCCCGACGAGTCAGGTTCTCAGGCGGTCGTCCAGGAGGACGGCCCCGACGAGTCAGGTTCTCAGGCGGTCGTCCAGGAGGACGGCCCCGACGAGTCAGGTTGTCCGGCGGACGTCCCGAAGGACGGCCTCGGTGTGTCAGGTTGTTCGGCGGACGTCCCGAAGGACGGCCTCGGCGTGTCAGGTTGTCCGGCGGATGTCCCGAAGGACGGTCTCGGCGTGTCAGGTTCTCCGGCGGACGTCCCGAAGGACGGTCTCGGCGTGTCAGGTTCTCCGGCGGACGTCCTCGGCGTGTCAGGTTCTCCGGCGGACGTCCTCGGCGTGTCAGGTTCTCCGGCGGACGTCCTCGGCGTGTCAGGTTCTCCGGCGGACGTCCTAGGCGTGTCAGGTTCTCCGGCGGACGTCCTAGGCGTGTCAGGTTCTCCGGCGGACGTCCTAGGCGTGTCAGGTTCTCCGGCGGACGACCTCTGTGAGACAGGTAATCCGGCGGGTGTCCTGAAGGACGGCCCCGGTTAGCAACGATGTCCGGCGGCCGGTGGCGGAGCAGGTCTCTCATAGGCCGGCGGCGGAGCAGGTCTCTCATAGGCCGGCGGCCGAGCAGCAACCTCGGGGACCGTCGGTAGAACCGGACCCTCAGGAACCGACGTCTGGAGAGAGAAAGAACAGAACCTGCCGCCGGACTAAAGGCTGGAGACAACGCCGGACTAAGAGCTAGAAGAGAGGCCTGGCTAAAGAGTTCAGGAGGCGTCTGGCTACAGAGTTCAGGAGGCGCCTGGCTACAGAGTTCAGGAGGCGCCTGGCTACAGAGTTCAGGAGACGCCTGGCTACAGAGTTCAGGAGGAGCCTGGCTACAGAGTTCAGGAGGAGCCTGGCTACAGAGTTCAGGAGGAGCCTGGCTACAGAGTTCAGGAGGAGCCTGGCAACAGGCTACAGGTTCAGACGGGGCCTGGCTACAGGCTTCAGGTTCAGACGGGGCCTGGCTACAGGCTTCAGGTTCAGACGGGGCCTGGCTACAGGCTTCCGGTTCAGGAGACCCCGGGCTACAGGCTTCAGGTTCAGGAGGCCCCGGGCTACAGACTTCAGATGCTCCCAGACCCTTTAACACCCAGAACCTCATCAATAACCCTTCCAGAACCTCCGACAAAGATAGTTTGGTCAGCCACTTGGGAAATTGGCTGTCAAGCCAAAGATGAGGGGGTAAGAGCTTCAGAAGAGGTCCAGGAGCCTCTAAGTCTCCATGGGGCTCTGGGTGCTTGTCTTCTCGGCGAGGCCCCCGACGGAGCTTGTCGTTCGGGCGAGGCCCCCGACGGAGCTTGTCGTTCGGGCGAGGGCCACGGCGCCGCTTGTCGTCTGGGCGAGGGCCACGGCGCCGCTTGTCGTCTGGGCGAGGGCCACGGCGCCGCTTGTCGTCTGGGCGAGGGCCACGGCGCCCAGTGTCCCGATGAGCCCCCGAGTTGCGGCCTGAAAGAGGGCTCGTCTGAACCCCCTCATCGTGGGCCAGTGGTAGACCCTCCTGGGTTCCCACGTCGCAGACTGGCGGCGGACCCTCCTGGGTTCCCACGTCGCAGACTGGCGGCGGACCCTCCTGGGTTCCCACGTCGCAGACTGGCGGCGGACCCTCCTGGGTTCCCACGTCGCGGGCCGGCGGCGGACCCTCCTGGGTTGCAGCGTCTCGGGCCGGCTGCGGACCCTCCTGGGTTGCAGCGTCTCGGGCCGACTGCGGACCCTCCTGGGTTGCAGCGTCTCGGCCCGGCTGCGGACCCTCCTGGGTTGCAGCGTCTCGGGCCGGCTGCGGACCCTCCTGGGTTGCAGCGTCTCGGGCCGGCTGCGGACCCTCCTGGGTTGCAGCGTCTCGGGCCGGCTGCGGACCCTCCTGGGTTGCAGCGTCTCGGGCCGGCTGCGGACCCTCCTGGGTTGCAGCGTCTCTGGCCGGCTGCGGACCCTCCTGGGTTGCAGCGTCTCGGACCGGCTGCGGACCCTCCGGGGTTGCAGCGTCTCGGGCCGGCTGCGGACCCTCCGAGGTTGCAGCGTCTCGGGTCGGCTGTGGACCCTCCGGGGTTGCAGCGTCTTGGGCCGGCTGCGCAGACAGTGCTGCCTTATAGCTGCCGGAGGGCGGCACTGGAGCTGAGGTAGGAGGCGAGTCCTCTGGGACAGGTGCAGGTGCCGGGGCGTCGGCTGGACCCTTGGGGACAGGATTGAGTCCACTATAGAAACCCTGGAGAGCTGCTCTATAGTGCCCCTCGACCTCCTTTAATTTTGCCTCCAGCTCCTCTGAATACCGGCAGAAAAGAGCCTCCCTAAGGTCCTTTATAATAGGGGCAAAAGCTCTTAACTGGTCCTCCAGAGCCAGATCCTCAGCATCACGGGCGCCACCAGGAGGCGCTGTGGGCTGCTCAGCTCTGGGAAGCACCGGACTCCGATCCACTGGGCAGGAAGTGGCAACGGACGGGCGCGGTACTGACTCGCCTGTCGGCCGAACAGAACGGGTGAAGGAGCGACCCACAGGTTTCCGTCCCCTCCTCCGACGGCGGGACGGCAGGACTTGCTGGAGGTTTGATCCTGTCGGTAGAGCCGGGATCGGTGGAGCCCACAGCGTTCCCTGCATCTCCTCCTCTGGAGGGAGAGAGAAAAAAAGATCCGGGCGAAGATCCCGCACCACCTCCGCTTCGACCTCCATAAACAAAGTTGGTTCTGGATAAAACCCATGGGCAGAGCCGACAGCGGTGTCGCTGGGTGAGTGATCCCTTCTATTCTGAGTTGAATCTGAATTTGTGACAAAGAGCCCTCCCAATCGTAAACTCGGAGCAGGCAGCGGGTTACTGCTGCTGCGGCTGCTGGAGAGATGGCGTCTGGGACCGATACCAGGGGGACAGAACGCCAATCTGGAACCCTCCCAAGCCATAGCGTGTGGAGGGGAAAAAAAAAAAAAAAAAAAAAACCTCTAAAAACTTGTTGGGCGATAGGTTTTAGTTGGGCCAGATCATTCTGTTATGATCGTGAATCAGGCAAACCCAGTATTCAAACCCAACAAGTGAGGTTAAGGCAAAAAACAGGATTTTAATAATGAAAACAGGAACAGGCGAGCTCAATAGTCAAAAGGGCAGTCCAAAATCCGGTACACAAAAAGCAGTCCAAAATAGGCAGAGGTACAGACAGGGCAAAGCAAGCTCGGATAACCATAGGACAGAAACTAGTCGGTAAACCGGTAAATCAGTCAGACAGGGCAGGAAAAACAGATCAGGGAACAGGCTGGCTCAGAATCAAAAAGGCTCTCGGGTATCGTCAACAGGTCAATCAGAATAAAGAATGCTGGAACTAAACTCACCGTGGCTCGTTAATGATCTGGCAGATAGCAGAGGTTTGTGGCAGGACTATATAGGGGAGTGAGCAGGTGAACAGGAGTGAAGGCTAATTATAAGTGAGCAGGTGGATCTAATCAAGGCAAGAAAGCTGACAGATTGCTGAGGGGAGACCGAACAGAGCTGATAAAGTGACAGGTGGAAAACAGGTAACCTAAACAGAAAAACATGTCTAAATCAAAACCAAACAAGACCCCAAAATCAGAAACTTAACTAATAAATCTGATAACATAAACCAAGACAAAACCCAAATCGTGACACAGGATACATACACACCTTACATAGACACATACATGGACACATGAACATGTCAGAAGACACATAAACATAATTTATGCAGCTTCCATTACATAAGCAGGATACATACACACCTTACATAGACACATACATGGACACATGAACATGTCAGAAGACACATAAACATAATTTATGCAGCTTCCATTACATAAGCAGGATACATACACACCTTACATAGACACATACATGGACACATGAACACGTCAGAAGACGCATAAACATATTTTTGGCACTAATGGAACCCCATATTTACACTGTTGGTCGGGTTCCTGCTGCCGTTTGCCTGTGCGGTTACCTTTATTTTATTCCTCTTTATTTTTAATCTTTAATGTCACAACAGTAATAACTCCCTGATTGTTCCCAATAAGCTCCGACAAACACCTTGGTTCTTCACTTACTGATCGGTGCGGTCATGATAAAGCTACGTACACACCACTTCCGGTCCAACTGAAATTTCAAAATAAGAGTCTTTGACACAAACGCCTCCTTTTGCTGCAAAGTTGAGCTTCAATGCTATTAAAATGAGCGCAACCAAATCTGTAATTTCTAAATTTCTCATCTTTTCATATTTACAATCCCAACCTGTGGTGATGCTTAAATACAGTGGACAGAAAATATCATTTTAAGAAATATTGTCCCTCTGGGGGAAAAAATTCTCTGGATTTTAACCCACCCCGTTTAAAGGGAGCAGTAGGTTGCACACGTATCCACTTAGGCAAGGCAAGGCAAATTTATTTATATAGCACAATTCAGTACAAAGACAATGCAAAGTGCTTTACATGATTAAAATATAGCAAAATAAAAGCAAGTAGGAATAAAATGTAGATAGAAAATAGAATAAAAGCAAGTAGGGATAGAATGTAGAAACAAAGAAGAGCATTAAAAGCAGTAGAACAGTTTAACTAGAACAGTCAAAGGCAATGTTAAACAAATGTGTTTTTAATCTTGATTTAAAAGAACTCAGGCTTTCAGCACTTTTACAGTTTTCTAGAAGTTTGTTCCAGATAAGTGGAGCATAGGAACTAAATGCTGCTTCTCTGTGTTTAGTCTGGTTCTAGGTATGCAGAGTAGGCTGGAGCCAGAAGACCTGAGTGGTCTGGAGGGTTGATACACTGATAACAAGTCTGTGATGTATTTAGGTGCTAAGCCATTTAGGGATTTATAGACTAACAGAAGGATTTTGAAGTCTATTCTCTGAGATACAGGGAGCCAGTGTAAGGACTTTAGAACTGGGGTTATGTGCTCTACTTTCTTAGTCTTAGTGAGGACACAGGCAGCAGCGTTCTGAATCAGCTGCAGCTGTCTGATCCACTTTTTAGGCAGACCTGTGAAAACACCGTTGCAGTTATCTATTCGACTAAAAATAAACGCATGGATTAGTTTTTCCAGATCCTTCTGAGACATTAGTCCTTTAATCCTGGAAATGTTCCTCAGGTGATAGAAAGCCGACCTTGTAATTGTCTTTAGGTGGGGCAGTTAGAGGGCACGAAGAGAGATATAAAACCAGTAACCCACTGGTTACAGGATGAAATCCAACCTCTTGAGGCACTGATGCTCCCAAACCATGCTTTAATGTATTTAATTTTAAATTGTATATATTTTATCGCCCAACCCTGGGTCTTTATGCATGGAGTTTGCATGTTCTCCCTGTGCATGCGTGGGTTCTCTCCGGGTACTCCGGCTTCCTCCCACAGTCCAAAAAACATGACTGTTAGGTTAATTGGCTTCTCTAAATTGTCCTGTGAGTGTGTGCATGAATGGTTGTTTGTCCTGTCTGTCTATGTGCTGCCCTACGACAGACTGGCGACCTGTCCAGGGTGAACCCCGCCACTTGCCCAGTGAACGCTGGAGATAGGCACCAGCTACCCCCGCGACCCCATGAGAGATTAAGCGGGTCAGAAAATGGATAGATGGATGGATATTTTACCGCTGAAAAAAAAATAGAGAGTTTGAACAACCCATGCTTAGACTCCACCATACTTAGTAAAATGCTACCCTTACTTTCAGGAAGAAAACACAACCTAAAGAAACCTCCAGTATTTCCAATAAATACATTCAGAAAACTCCTACATAACAGCTTATTATATGATAAACCCATAGAAGAGGTAATAGGTGAGTAGCTCTGCAGGAAATGAGCACCACAGAAACAAGTTTTATTTAAAAGATGTCCATATCCATATTTTTTCAGAATGTAATAAATATACTCAAGAAAGAGAGATGTTGTGTAGAGAATTAGGCAGGAATAAAAATAAATTAGATATAAGGGAATTGTTTCAGAGGTCATCTGGGGATGTAGTTTTAAGGAGTATTTTTAGTTTTCTAAGAAGAACGGGTGTTTTAGAGAGAATCTAATAGATTGTCTGATCCATACTCCATTCTGGAAGGTGGCGGTAATGCACCTATAAGTTGTTTGCCAACCGCCATTAAATAAGGAAAGAAGAAGAAGAGGACCCACACAACGGCACATGGTGGTGGAAAAGCGCGTGCTCGCTATTTCGCGGAGACCAGCTGTTCAACAGACTTCATCTTCGCAGCAGAGGAAGGTCAGACCAGAAGTTAAGTATGAATAACACGAAAAACTTTCCAGACAATTATTTTTTTTGATGATTAAAGGTGATGTAAATATTTGTGTTTTAATTCACGTTAAGTCACGTCGAATAAAAAAGCCGAATTAACAGTTAGCTTAGGCAGTTACAAAAAACAAGGATACATAAATGTATTTAAAAAGTTGTGGCTAAAATTATAACACTTTTTTATTTTATTTGTTTTTTGCTTGCTGAAAGTACGATAGGAGTGTGGTTTGCAGTAGTATGGCGTTGTACAGACATTTTTTTGAAGGGGTGTTGCTAACTGGCTAGAGCAGGAGGTATCGGGTGGCATATTAAGACTTGTGCTGCTTTTCCGGGCTTAGTCACTATTTGTAAAATTCAATGGCATAGCACAATCTTTATCGGCTTCGAGGTACTGTGGCTGGAGTGGTTGTCTTATCAATTTCCCACATGCCAATCACTGCGACACGCTCGCGCTCTCTACCCGACATGTACCATCAGCTTCTTTGCGCATGCGCAAACAGAATAACTTCCATTCGCCGTTGAATGTGCTTTATTAGTTTGAAAAGGACCAGAAAGTATTCCCATCATTTCCTACAGAATTCTATGGTCCCCAGAGAGCTCACAGTCTGTGCACAGCACGCCCAAGTATGTGGGAGCTGTAACTTTGTGTTTTTATCAGTAGAGCACACAGAGAACCGAGTTTAGTTTAACAACCGCGTTAGGCTATTACCACTTCTTCTGCTCTGAGACTTCAGCAGGGTAAAAACAAAACAAAGCGCCAATCTCCACCTAGTGGTCAGAGGCATTGACGCACCATACTTCACTGGAGCCTTCACACTCCAGCCCGGGAGGTGAATTTTTTGCGCTAGGTTAGTGTCCACATTTATTTTCATTTTGGTTTAGTAAAGTATTATTGAGTTAAACAGAAATAGCAGCTGTAGATATTCTCAGGTGTCTATATTTTCTACCCTGGGTCTGTTTGGGTTTTCTGCTCCACAGCATGTTTGTGAAAACAAATGTCTCAACATTCAGGGAGAGGCTTTGGTCCTTAAGGCCGCCATTAACTCCTTTGACTTAATCAATTTGCAGTTAATTGTTAATACAATGATACTATTATCAATATAATGCATAACTACACAGTCATGAAATTCAGTTAACAGCTAAGAAAATGTTTTTAATACCAGAGATTTAATTTGAGATCAGATTAAAAATAATCTATTCTAAATCCTGAGAATTGGAATCAAATTGATTCTTGAAATTTGAATCAACCTTCCCTACTGACTTCCAAAGAGCCCATAATGTTTTGGATGGATCTCATTCAGGCTTTGCACATCTTTCATAAAGCATGCCTGCTTTATGATCGTCATGATATCAACACCATGCTTTGATTGAGCAGTAAACAACTTATAACTCATTCATAAATGTTTATGAATTAAGAGTGAGCAAGAAAAACTGTTTCTTGCCAAATAGTGAGCCTAATTAGTTCAACTATGTAATTATTCCAGAATTGCTTGTATTAAACATTTCAGGCTAAGATACTGCCTTGTAAGCAAAACCAGTCAGTTTTGTCTCTTTTTATGTCATGCAAAATCTTATTTGTGTGCAACTTTCTCTGCCAGGGAGTAACAAGAGGAGGGTGGAAACCCAGATGATGATGATCTTCTGGAATGACAGATAGATAGAGGCGGATGGTATGTCATAACTACTGTATGAAACATTTCAAAGACGTAAAGTTCCTTGGTGCTGTAAAACTGCACTGAATTTTTACTTCCACAATGAAATGAAATGAAATGAAATGAAATGAAATTTGAAATGAAATGAAATTTAATTTATTCGAACATAATACAAATATAAAAATAAAATAGTGCACAGTAACAAGAAGTGCATAAGAAAGAAGAGAAAATACAGATTTTTTTGTTTCAGTTAACATATCATGCTCAAAATGGGGTAGGAAGAAGTGAGAACTTA
>JAZIBN010000292.1:0-20089 GCA_037039145.1 Fundulus diaphanus
TTTTCTCTTTTTACTTTGTCTCCACGTCAGAGGTTTATTTTTCTAAGTGACGGGGTATTCATGATTTTATTTTCTCTCATTTATTTAGATTTAGTAATATAGCGCGTTTATTTTTAGGGTTGTTTCTCTGCCATCCTTTGTATTTATGAATGAAATCTTTGCTGCTACCTGCCATGATGAGTGTTTTCAGTCAGATGCGCGTCAGGGAGCTTTGCCACACCCAGGATGAGCGCCTTCCAGTCTCAGGTTTGAAAATCAGTGGGATTCGCTTTCTGTTTTCTGTGTTTGAACACCAAAATGAACATGTAAAGGTCGTCGGTCACTATTGCGCAACTGTATTAGTGAGATACTACTCATAATAAGTAGTTTATACCCGAAACATTTACTATATTATGATGTGCAGCGGCCATAACAGTATCAGGAGCTTGACACCTCCAGCCATCCAAGTTTGGATCGCTGAGTTCAGTGGACGTTCTTTCTGTACTCCTGACTGGGGACGCAGAAAAACCAACCTGAAAGTAAAAATACAGGGCTCCTACAGTTTTTTTATAATAAAATTAGATTTTTTTAGACCCAAATTTTTAGTAATTTAACCTGCAGAAACCCACAAACTGTAAGAAGATGGATGAAAGGCTGGCTAGATGGATAGACAGATGGCTGGATAAACGATGCAAACAAAGAAATAATTGATACATGGACAACCAGTTAGATGGATGTATTGACGGCTGGATGAATAAATGAAAGAATAAACGGGTGAGAGGAAGGCACCTTTGGACCAAAACGCGTGATCATACAAAGATTTTTGTTCCATACTCACGTTCTTCTTTTACCCATGCGTAGGAAAAAAAAGAAAAACTAAATCAGATCCCAAAACGGTCCAGACCGAGTAGGAACCCTGCAACTAGAACGCAGCATCACCTCCAATAAGTTCTGCTTTGCTACAGCACTGTTGACTTAGACTGTTTGTGTGAGGGAACCGATACGTCTGTGAAGGTAATATGTACCGAACCAAACACTAAAATAACGGGTTTTGAGGCAAAGCACAATTAGTTTTATGTAAAAAAAAAAAAAAAAAAAAAACAAATCAAAATACTTTTCCCACTTGATATGTCCCTTTCCTTCAAAAGAGTTAGAGCTAAGAACAATAATTACCCACCTGGGCACCAGCTCACAAGGTGTACCGCATATTTTATATATATATATATATATATATATATATATATATATATATATATATATATATATATATATATATATATATATATATATAGTAAATTGTGTTAGGGTTGAATATTGTCACTATACAGCATTAAGATGGCGTGTCTGATTTCTCTTCCCCCACTTATTAAAATTCCTATTATATAAACCAGAGAGGAGTCCCAGCAAGACAAAAATAATCAACGAGCAAAACAAAAAGTGGAGAAACAATGTAAATAACCAACAGACGAAAGGCCTCCTCCCCGACCGTACGCTCCTCCCCCTTCGCTTCTCAGCTGGCGACGGCCGCGGGGGGTTGGGGGGTTCAGGACGGTCGGGTGAGCTGGTCCGGACGTGGCGACACCGACCCGTCCAGATGTACAGCGCAGGGAAACGTAACTTACATGTTTAGCTCATTTTTCGCACGTACAGTCGTGATCAAGGCACAGGGATCTTCTACAAGTTAGTTTCTTTTCTTCCATAAAGTTGTACAAAATAATACATTTTACAGTCTGTACAGGAATAATAGTCCAGCAGGAAATGAAAAGACAGACGCGCTTAAAGCTGGGCGGGGAGGAGGTGAGAGAACAAGACGAGAGGAGAGGAAGGCGGGAACTGATGAGGAGCTGGAGCATGTTGCCGTGTGTGTGTGTGTGTGTGTGTGTGTGTGTGTGTGTGTGTGAGCGCTCCCAGTCATAAAATGTTGCAGCCAGTCTCTGCCAATCTCTACCTTCATGCTGTCCTCTTGCTGTTTATCCTCAGTAAGTCAAACCTCTTCTTTATTTTTCACACGTTGAATAGTTGTCATATAGCAGCAGGGGTAAATTAGGACGAGGGTGCAGAGTAAGATGGTTGTGTGTGTGTGTGTGTGTGTGGGGGGGGGGGTTATATGGTGCACAAAGGCAGATCTCACACACTGTGAACACCAACAAACAACATGGGGTAAAAACTAACAAAAACTTAAAACTTGAATTGTGTTATTACAGGAATATATAATATTTATATGTATTTATATATATATATATATATACATATTTATATACACAGATATATAAATATCTATATATATAGCTTGGATTTTCTTTTTGCACAGCATTAAGTTCACTGGTAAGCATGATTCTTATGCATTGTAAGATTTTTTTTTTTGTTTCTTTGTTTTCTGTCCGTTTCCTCGACTGGGTTCCTGAAGAGCAGATCATGAGAACCGCGTGGCTTCATCTCCGAGTCATGCTCATGTCCCCAGACAGCCATTAATCGATTAAGTCTGTCCGTGCTGGGCACAGGGAAAAAAACAAAAACAAACAAAAAATGCAAACGGCTGACAGCCCGATCCTCCGTTTCAGCTCGCCACCATCGGATCCCGTCTCTCCTCTCCAGCACGCGGTGAATAAACCCCTGCATCTCTGGAAGTGTGAGCAGAGCTCCCCCGCTAACTGTTAGCCCAGGAGACCAGGGTGGCCAACGGCTGTGTGGTATTTCAAAGGTCTCATTCTGTAGTGCATGTGTACCTGTGAGCGGGTGGTCGTGTAAATGAGAGAGAGAGAGAAAAAAAAAAAAACGCCCAAACTGAGGAAGTGCAGTCCAGGACGAAAAGTTTTCTCACTTTTCCGTGGGTATGGAGTTGTATTACCAGAAGGATCCGGTGGGGGGGCGGTCAGACGGATTGGTTGTCAGGGGAAAACGCGGAGAGGAGACTGGCTAACTGGTCATGGTGAGGAGGGCGCTTGCTGGGTAAGTGGGGCGGGGCCTGGCGGAGCTGCGCATCACAAGAGCTCGTACTGCCGTAGGTGCATCCTCTGTATGATGTCCCGACAGTCACTGAAGACGCGGCGGATGTTTTCCGTGTCGACGGCGCAGGTGAAGTGTGGGTAGCAGTAGTGGCGACCGTCCCCACTGGCTGTGCTGATCCTCTGAAAACACACAAAGGAGAAGGCGGGTCAGCGAGCCGCCCTCACCGCACCGCTCTGTTACGCACGCTCAAGTGAGCGATAAAGCGCCGGGTCAGTCTTCTGTCTGGAAAGATAACACCTGGAGATGTACGAGCTGTACATTTTGGCTAGTTTAACACTTTCAGCAAGCACTGCTTCAAGTTAAACGTGTGGTATTTCATCGATGCATGTAGGAAACGCTGATGCACAAGCTTCAAAACACGCCTTCCACCAAAACCTGAAATGCATTAAGGTTTCAGGTGTTTACTGAACAAAAGTGAGGCAATAAACGCTACAAACAAGAATTAAAGTTGATCTAATTCATCAATTCATTTTCCTATTAGGACTTTAGTTGGATGGAGTTATGACAATTATAGCTATTTATTTATTTTGGTACTCAGAACATAAACTAGGTTTATAAAATGACAACATATAAGAAGAAAATATGGCAGCATCTATCCAAGATCTTTAACAGTTCAACTTTAAAACAAATATAAAAGCCATAATTATATGTAGGTGGGCATTTGTGTTATAAATCCAAATTTAAATTGGATGGTATGTATAAATATTTAGTTAAAAGGGAGGATAAAATTAAATTTTCTATGTACAGTAAACTGGAGCACATACAGCAGCTTTATGTGTCAGAACCAAAATAAAAATATAGAATTTATTCTAGTAAATACATTAAAAACTGGTTGTGCAAAAGCCTATAACAGATTTTCATTAACCAGGAAAACAAGCTGTGTACGGACCAAAAACTCATCCCGTATGAAGTACTTTGCTCTGGTCACTCTGGGATCTTCCCCTGGTTCTGGTATTGCTGTTGAAAAGGAAGAACTCTGGTCAGCTTTTTAAAGAAGGATTAAAAGCATTGGTTTTATGCCAGATAAGATGTTTTATAAAAAAAAAAAAAAGAAAAAGTAAAGCTATTAACATTTAGCGGGTATTCTAAACATTGGATCACAGCTGAACATGTACACACCAACATACAACATGCACAGAAACACATATTTAACAAACCCGTCCTACTGTTGTTCTGACAGACGTTTCATTTGTCAGCTGGAAAAGTTTTTACAAAACAAAGTCTAAAAAAAAAAAAAAAAAAAATCAGTTCAGCTGCTTTCAGCCTAAAAAGCTTGGATCAGGCCAGACGACACCAAACCTCCGGGTTTGGTAACTCACCATCATCAGGCGTGGTGTAGCGAGCAAACTCTGGGAAATACTCCTCGATTTTAGACTTTCCTGCCAAAACCTTCTCAGCTAGAAGATCCTGCTTGTTCAGGAAAAGGATTACCGAAATGGTCCGTAGCCACCTGTGGAGAGAAACGACAAATTCAGGTGTGGGAGTGAGCAAACTTTGTGTTTAGAAAAAGAATAATTAGTAATTGCTTCCACAAGAAGTCTACTTTCTATATAGAAAGAACTGTGTAAAGCAACACATTACAGGGAGAGAATTAGCTTAAAAACTTCTCTTCCGGTCTTTTAAAGGGGAAGTCCGGTCAACAAGGAAAAATCAGGGTATCATTAGCTATAACTAAAACTAATACGTTCGTGGTTATTTAATGAACTTATCTTTAATCAATAAGAAAATAAAAACATAAATTGTCGTCTGAATCACTGTGTATGGGGGCTGACATTACTGCCCATATTTGGTCAGTAAGGGGCGTTTGACATCACATCCTGCGACGTAGAAAAGCGGAAGCGGCGACAGCATTTCTCTCCGCTTTCCATGCAAAGTCAATAGGAGCGGTTCTACACAGCTGCGATCATCAATAATTATTTCAGATTTCCAGAGGACTTCACCGCTGACATTCCCAAGAGCTATTGCTGAAGCAACAATGCCCACGTGCATGGCCATCGGATGTTCCAACACAACTGGTAAAAGAGGAAAAAACATTGCTTATTTCAACTTCCCGATTCATGAGCCACCGGGCTCGGCGCTGGATTGCCAACTTGAAGAGCGGATTTGCCATCTAACTTCTGGCCAGAGAGAAAACACGTCATATGCAGTGACCATCTCGAAGAAGAATGTTTTGAACATGACATGAGGGCGAGGATTTTCAGTAAGTTATTTTTAAATTTTAAATTTAGAAGTTACGGGGATGGTTACCGACCAGAGGGGCGGAGGGATACAACATGATATCCCTCCACCCCAGCATGTCCTGGAATGCTTTTATATTTTAATACTTATACAATAATGACCAGCTGCCCTATTTGCTAGGGGGCAAATATATAACTTAAGTCACTTCAGCGCGATCTCTCCTCCGCTGTGTGTGTGTGTGTGTGTGTGTGTGTGTGTGTGTGTGCGCGCTCCGCTGCAGCGCCGGCAAAGCCGTGCTGCGCGGAGTGCGCGCGCACACACACACACACACACGCGTGTATATATA
Organism: Fundulus diaphanus; assembly: GCA_037039145.1. Taxonomy (NCBI): domain Eukaryota; kingdom Metazoa; phylum Chordata; class Actinopteri; order Cyprinodontiformes; family Fundulidae; genus Fundulus; species Fundulus diaphanus. Next base: position 5,513 of record JAZIBN010000292.1, read on the forward strand.
TATACTGTAGGACCCGACTGAGTTTGCAATGGAAATAGGTACGCTGGATTCCGTCAAAAGTCCGGTTTCTGTCAAGAAACTCTTCTAAAACATCCATATCGCTATCAGATGATGATGACTCCACGGAACTCTCATCACTGTCACTAAATACTTCATCACTCTCTGCTTCGTACAGAGCACCAGTCGTCGCCATCTTGGAAAATAGTGCGCCGTGACAAACAGAGCGTTGAAACTTGCTCAACAGCGGGTCCGCCGAGTGACGTGAAAAAATGGGAGGTGACAGTACTATTCTTGACCAAGATGGATTCCTCCACATAAACATGATTAAATGAGAATTATTCTTAATTAAAAACACGTATAATTTTTTGCACAGTATGTAGTAGTTTTATATTTAAAGTACTTTCAGCAGTTTGAATTCTGATTTTGACCGGACTTCTCCTTTAATACATTTATTAAAGCTAGACAGAGAAAAAAAAACGCTGCACCTGTTGTTCCAAATGTTCTTGAACAGATTGAGGGCTTCCTGTAGTCGGTTGGTCTGATTGTCTTCTCTGATCACCATGTTGTAGCTGCTACTCGCCACCACAAAGATGATGGCCGTCACATCTGTAACACACACACAAGTCATCGTAAAAGTAAAAATAAAACAGAAAAAAAAAAAAAATACGTTCCTCTTCTCAACTATGACTTCCATATCTGAATTTTGTTACAAATTCAGATATGAGAGCCTGCATACATTAAACTGTATATTCAACGAATTCAATATATATATATATAACCCATATTTATTTTATTTAAAGCAGCAAAGAGAACGTCCAACCATTAAAACACTGGATCCATTTTCGGCGTTCGTCCCTCTGACCTCCAACGTCGAACATACTGTAACACACAGGAAGTTAAAGTTTAATTTAATGCAACAAAAAACTAAATGAATAAAAGGCATAATAATAACAACAAACTTTTATACTGGAAAAAAAAAACCACACAGTCAAATAAAACGGGTACATTTTAGTCTTAACTTAAAAGTTACCCAAGTACTTTTATTTTGTGACAATAACTTTAACTTACTGAAAATTAACTTTGTCAATTTGAAACTTTGTTTCAAAGATCCCAGATGTCAGAACTCTGCATCTCAGGAGGTCCTGAAAGAAAGGAGGAAAACGAGGAAGTGGGAATGAGTGTAGAGCAAATAGGAGACGCATTAAAACATCGTCGTCGTCATCCTGGATGCACGGAGCCGCAGAGGAAAAAACCTTTCCCAACAACGCCTCTCCGCTTTGAAGCAAAACAGGACCTGAGGCTGAGCAGCTTGATTCAACGGAAGGATTTAAATGAGGAAAGCCTCACCGTATGGTTGTTCCTCCTTTAAATGTTATTTATGTTTTGTTGTGATGATCTACATCAGGGGTCACCAACCTTTTTGAAAGTGAGAGCTACTTCATTGGTACTAAGTCACACGTAGGGCTACCTGTGCTGACCTTTGAACTAGCAGAGTCCAAGCTCACCATAGCTTTACGTAATATAAATATGCGTTTAATGCTATTGTCATTTTTAAATCTATGTAAAGACAAGTGTGGTTAAAAAGGAAACGCAACTGAATAAAACAGCATTTTAAATGGTTGTGATAAAAAAGGGGTTAAAAATCCCAAAGTGGACAAAGACAATTTAAAAACAATTTCTTATTCATACCAAGGTAAAAAAAAATGGGGACAATAATTAAAAAAGGTTTCTCCAGAACTCTAGGACTGCAGCTTTTATGTGTGTCCACAGATCAACACGCCTGAATCAAACGGCTGCAGAGTTTGTTTTTCTCAAATTTAGCGGGAACTCCTACTGTAAAACAATGGTTTAGCCCTTTGGTAAAAGGTAACATTTACAGGTGTCCCTGAGATAAAGGGACCGTAGTGTCCAGCAGAAAGGATGCAGACTGACTGATAAATAGCTGTATCCGTATTCAAAAGTTTGAACCACAGTGCATCAGCGGTAGAGCTGAATTAGGCTTAGGAAGTTTAATAAAGTGTGTTTTAATTTAATTCATATAGAAACGGTGCTGTAATTCCATAACACATTTATTTAGACTTTCTTTTTCTGTCAGACATTAATGTTTCAGATCAGGTAACGAATTAAACAAACACAGAAACCATTTCCTAAAGATGGTTCTTTAATATAAAATGGCTGTCCAAAACTACTTTCTACTACTTTCTTTTCATCTGGTGGGTGGTTTTGCCACAGTTGCCTTTAAGCATTTGCAATAATTGGCAATAACCTGTTTTCACTTATGATCATCACTTCTTTGAACAGCTGTTTTAATCCACCCACATTTGAGGGTTTTATAGCGTGAAAGACCCGTTTATGGTCCGGGAACAGCATGCCAAGCAGAATTAAGCCCGGACTTTGACTAGATCACTCAAAAAGCTTCTTTTCAGCCATTTAGATGTGGACTTGCAGGTGTGCTTTGGTTCACAGTCCTGCTGCAAAACCCAAATAGGACTAATTTTGTTAGGCTGGCCACTCCTGGGAAGGCTGAGCACAGTTTGACGTTCTCCTCATTTGTGGATGGGCCGTAACCTTTTCTGAAACTTCAGGTGGCAATGACTTTGCTTCTCATCTGTTCTCAAATTTCTTTAGATCAGGGATGATGGGTTGGCTTTTGAAATATTTTAACCCCCCCCCCCCCACAAATGAACTCACTGCATTTTGTGTATTTTCATTTCACCTTTTGTGTTTTATTTGTCTAATATTGAAATTTGTTTAATGGCCTGAAACATTTAAGTGTGACAAACAAAGAAATTGAACCCAGATATAGGGGGGCAAACGCCTTCTCACCACATAAAGCAGCGAACAGTGAGGGGAAGTGAAATTGTTTGCTGGTGGAGCAAGTACCCAGAAAATAAAGCTCTTTAAACAAATTCTGCCAGAAATGACTTTATTTTAATTAGCTAACTTTTCCCCTTGCTGAGTTCTGTGAATAAGGCGCATAAATCATGTTTGTGTTAAGCCTCCTGCGGTAGACGTTACCTGATCAGTGGGCGTGTAGTCGATCTGCCTCACCACGTCGATCCTGTCTAAGAAGCTGCAAACAGAAGAGAAGAAGAAAAACCCTTCAGCACCGAGCTTTTACGCAAACACGTCCACACAGAGAGCCAGCTGCGCGTGTTTTTATAGTTACAGTTCCCCACACATCCCGTTAATGCGCCAGCAACACCTACAGAGCCTGTGCACAGTCAATGGTGAGAGGATGAGGAGGGGAGCAGGTGTGACTGAAGCGCCACAAGGGGGCGCTGCGTCTGAACTTGCTGTGAGTACAGAGGCAGCCAGTCTGAGTCACCAGGAGCCTCGTCAATGGAGCTGCTGTAGTAGTACAGGAGTACAGCAGGAGGAGTGTGGATCTGTGTGTGTGTGTGTGCGTGGGTGGGTGGGTATGCAGGGCCGCAGTGCACTCAGACTCGCAGTCTGCCCACCCGTGGGTATGTTAATTGTTTCGCTGCACTGAGTGACAGAGCTGCTGCGTTTCAAGGTGTGCAAGTTGCTCTCGTGCTTTCAGGACGACCGAGCCGGAGTCAGCTGCTCGGAGGTGTTTGCTCCATCGAGTCAGGGCTAAAGAGGGAGTGAGGAAACACTGAGGTCAGTCCAGATACGCTGAGAGGAAATCTTTAAAACTACTGTGGCGACAACCCCCCCCCTGTCGAAAAATCTGAGTGCTGAGAATCAATCAACACAAAAAAGTTTTCTTCAGGGTGACCAAGCTGGCGGTGTGGGTTTTAGACGGATCATTTACAGGCAAAACGCCGCAAACAGAATCCTCTGCAGGACAGTGCGGACTGTATATCTGTCACATATTTAAGGTTAAAAGAAAAGGAGCCTCAGTCTTTATCTTATGTACTGCTTTGCAAACACGATCTATACAAGAAAAACAAAAAAAGGTCAATGGACCGAGTTAAATTCAGCAACAATCATTTCAGGCACAATGGCGCTGAGATATGTTCACGCTTACGTGTTTAAATTCGCTAGGAGTCTGTAGTTCACACTGAGGTCCGGCCGTAATGCCACACTTCTCCACAATTAAAGACTTTTTTGTGCCTTTGTGCATAATTCAACACATCCTAAAAGAGAAAAAGAGACTAATGCTATTTCTAAGGCTTTTTCCTAAAATCCAGGATTGTTAAATTTGATGAAGAGGGTTTGGAGACACATGATAACAGATAGCAACAAAAATAAATCCTGCAGCAATATAACGTAGAAAAAAACGGATTTCTAATGCAAAATTATTAAAAATATAGCAGACCTCAAAGAAAAACTACAGCTCTATTAATGAGTCTATGATGAGCAGTGCTGCACTGTTCAATCAACCTGTGATAAAATATGTCCTTTGATCATATTTGATTTCAGCCCAAAAGCTGAAAAATCTGAATTAAGTTTCCCCTGCTCATTAAATGTATCAAAACTGAAAACTCCCACATTTTCTGGCCTCTAAACTCACCAACCAATTTTGTATGTTTGACTTTAGTAAAAGTTAGAGGCCAAATACTTCAATGCAAAAATGGAGGTTAAGACGTAATTCCTTTTTCTTTTGTCGGTGATATAGTTGTCATTGTGTTACACGCTTCAACAGCTGAACTAAAATGAAATTCTCCAAATTATGTTTGTGTGAAAAAAAGTAATTTGAAAACGATTTAGAAACAGAAAAAAGGAAAGAAAAAAAACGTTATTAGCAGGTCGGAAAGAGAACTGGAATTTAGTATCAGGCATTAAATCTCTCTATAATAGTAAAAATAAAAAAGGCTTTAAGAGAGACACTATCCCAGTCAGGCAAGAGTTTGTTTAAAATGTCTGTGCTGCTGTCTAAATTACAGAAATGTATATTTTTTGTTTTACACTTAAAAGCAAGGTAGATGCACCCAGAAGGTATCAATTATATTATATCATATTTTTTGGAAATGGCTTCTGCAGTACAACGGAGCTCATCAGAAACAAAACACCTGCAAGACTTACTGATACGGAAGCAAGGATGGAATATTTCTTTGCTTTCTATAAAACGAGGCGCCGACACAGGCAGGTGTTCTGATTTCCCTCCACGTTTCACTCTCGACCTGCTCGATTTGTCCACGCGCAGAAAGGCAGGAAGGCTGTTTGTAGCTGGAGGACAGGTATGCAAGCTCCCTCAGAGAGAAGCAGGAATGTGGCAGTCAGGGGTGAAATGTGACATTAGGGCTGCAGGTAACCCACCGAGCAGAGCGGGGCGGGGGTGGGAATGCGGAAGCCGAAACACTGGGCGGGTTTACTGGACCAACGATGAGACGGTGAGTTCAGGAAGGGGACGCAGGGGTGAGACAGAGGAGGGCAAGAAGAGAACAAACGTGCTACAACAAGCTTAAATGGAAGCCAACCGGACTTTCGCTCAGTCTTCTCTGACTACGACGCCTCTCCGGGAGTCTTTGTCGACTCTGTGAGGCGTTTCTAAACACATGCTGACCCAGCTTCCTAGGAGCCCTCCGGGTTGCTCAACCGCGAGCCTCCAGGTCTGACAGAGACTCCTGGATCGGCGTAAAAAAAACGTATTGAGCAAAACTGAGCAAGAAATCTGGTTGCCTTCGACTGAAGCACGCTGTGGATGCCGTGACTTGGATGACTGAGAATCTGCGCAGGCAGAACAAGTGTGCGCGTTGCTCTGTGCAGAGCACATACAGAAGCTGCTTATCAGGCGGGCGGTCAGGTACCATCGGCTCGCTGCAGAAACAAGAGGCTCAGCTGTTCCCACAGACCTGAAGCGGAGAGGCGTTTGGAGCCGGGCCGCCTCACATCCACTGCCTAATCCTCTGCAATCATCCAACTCTGCCTTCCCCGAACAGTCCCCCACAGAGCTCCCAGCTACATAAATAAGCTGGATGTGACAGAACCTGAGAGCTGCAGCTCTAATCGGGACAGAGTTAACATGGCCGCCCGAGCCAAACTCGTGTTTATACGCGGCTCTGGTCTGAGGCGTCGGCACGCCCAGCACAAACACGCCGCTCGCTTTTTAGCAGTTCTCCCTATTAATAGGAGAAGTGCCAATAATAACCGTGTCTAGTAAGTCGAACTGAGTAAAAGCGGCTGCCCCAGTAACAGAGAGGTCTGCGGTGTTATGTATAACCTGCCAGGGTTATTCTGGGGGAGCAGACAGGCTGAGTTAAACTGTGGAAATACACAGAGGGCACTCGTCTGGAGAGCGAAAATAGCACAGTATTTACACAAAGAGATAAAGTGGATTTTTTTTGTCGTTTTGTTGTTGGTTTGAAGTCGAAACAGCTGTAAAACTAAAAGAAAACGGCAAAAATTTTCAACTCTGTTTGCTTATATATATATATATATATATATATATATATATATATATATATATATATATATATATATATATATATATATATATATATATATATATATATAAATAAAACTAAAAGAAGGTCTCCAGAGCTTTAAATCCAGTCAGAAAATGGTCTTGGCGGGGGGAGGAAAGGCTGCACGGCCAGCTGAAGGCAGAGATTCCAGGGGCTTCACGGCCTCTTTGTACATTAACGCCTTGACCTGCGAGGCCACACAACCAAAGGCTTCACCAGCCGAGCCTTATTCTCTCACACACACCATATCCTGTGAGAGGGAGAGCGGGAGAAAGACGAGGAAAGAAAGGAGAGAGAGGGAAGGCTGTGTCTGACATTACAGCGCTGCTCCAAAAATAGCTCCCTGGCGCCCTGGCCTCCAGCTTGGTCGTCATGGTGACAGAACCACAGGCGCTAAAAATAGCAAAACGGCTCCAAATCCTGAGAGAGAGAGAGAGAGAGAGAGAGAGAGAGAGAGGGGGGAGAGACTGAAAGAAAGACAAGAAGAAGAAGAAAAAGAAGGGAAAGGCCGAGCTACAGGAGAGAGAAAGAGAGAGAGAGAAAGAGAGAGAGAGAGAGGAGAAGAAGAACGAACGAGGAGAAAAGAAAAGCAAGAAGCGGCGACAGGAGAGAGGGGAGGAAATACGGAGAGAGACAAAAGAGATACAGAGAGAGCCATGCCTGGAATGGAGTGGGTTAGAGAGAGAGAGAGAACAGAGAAAAGGAGAATGAGACGGATAAGGGAGAAAATACAACAACAAAAAGATTTGACGTTTAACTGAACATTAAGGAAAGACAGCTAGGAGGAACTGAGAGCGAAGAGAAACCAAGAAAAAGAAGGTAAATAAGATATGAAGCGTGAAGACAAATCCAAATGAAGACAAATCTAAATGTCCAATGTTTAAAAAAAAAGAAAAAAAAAAAGAGCTCAAACATTGTAGGTAAAAGACGGACAGATTAAAGTAAAAGTTTGGAAAACAGCATCAAAAAGCAGCTAAAACTAGGAAAAACAAGAATGATTTTGAGAAGCTAAGTGAGCGGTAGGGCTAAGCTAAAGTGAGCAAATAAAGAGACAAGTGTTAAAAATAAAAGCTAAAGTGGATGGATGGGTAGCCAAAGGAAAACTACTGAAGGAGCAACTCCACCTAAACTACAGCAGAAAAGCTTCGCCTGCGACGTCTAAACATTTAGCCCTACGTGTGCTGCAGGTCTGCTCACACCTGCAGCATCTCTCAAACACGCCTGAGCGAGTTACACAGCCACACCACACCGACGCCACACGCCTCTCAAGGACTCAAACCCGTCCATTTCCTGTCCCGCAGGAGCACCGCCGCATGTAGCTGTGAGGGAGCGGCACAGCGGGGAGGCAGGACGCCGCCGCCGCTGCCGGCGCACAAGTTCAAAGAATGAGCGACTAACCAACAGCCATGGTGCTGCACCGGCATCTAGAGCTGCTGATTAGTCCTGCTTTGCTTAAAAACGTCTGTCTGCAGCCATCAGGATAAACAATATCCACACATCTTTAATAAAACAACAAATGTTGAGGTTTAAGGCTGGTTGTTTTTAACTATACTGTTATAACAGGATCAAGAGCTAAATAAAAGAGGACTATTTTTTGTTGTCAACTTTTCTGTAAAGTTCATAGCTAGAAAGTATTTTTTTAATCAAAAAAAAAAAAAAAAAAAGAATAAAAAAAAAAGAATTCATGAAACTTTTAAGGCTTAAGAGAACTGGTTTCAACCCATGATCAATCACCATGATTTTTCTAAACGACCTTTCAAAATATGCAACTATACTTATGCTTAATACATTTTTCTCCCTTTGTTGTTTTACAGACTCACTATTTTAGTGGGATTGTTTGTGGTCGATCAAAACAAAGTGGCGCATATCCGTAGAATGGAAACCAAGTTGATTTTTTTTACAAACAAAAATCTGTAATGCTTAGTTTTTGTGTGTGTTTAGGAGCGTGCCCTGGCCACGTCGGACCGGCATCCCCTTCCCTGCTGAAGAGAAACATCCCCACAGCATGGCACTGCCACGGCCATATTTGACCAGGGGCGCGGTGTGTTCAGGGCGATGCGTTATTTTTCTGTTACACACTGCGTTTTGAACGTTTTGACCGTAGGTGGACGGCCACGTCTCGGTAGGTATGGCTGTGCCAGGCTGATGAACTGAACAAAGTTCTGTTAGCTGCTCAAAGCTTAGGATTTTGTTTTAGAACATAACTCTGCATTAAACTTCTCCACAACTTTATCTTGTGTCTGCTGCGTTCCTTGGTCTTGGTGAGGTCGTTCGTTCTAAAGCTCTCCGAGGCATTCACAGAACAGCTACATTTATATTATATTACCGACGTGCAGACTCCACTTATTAATTTGGAGACTTTGGAAGGCAATTGGCTGCACTGGATTTTATTTAAGGGGATCAGAGTAAAGCTTACAAATGAACGTCACACTTCTTTCTTAGATTTTTTTGTTTTTGTTTGCAAAAATATTTAAAAACTATGCATCATTTCTTTCCACTTTATGATTAAGGGTCAACTTTGGGTTTGTTTATAACCCACAATATAAAATCACAATAAAATGCATACAGAGGAAAAAGGGGTGTGAATACTTCGGCAAATCGCTGCTTTTGTTACTTGACTTAAAAAGGTTCCTCTGAGCCAAAACTGCACCACTTCAAAACCCATCTTGTAAATATAGTAAAGTTCTCAAAGTAAAGTATAAAATAGCTAAATCTTTGTGCAGCTTCGTCTGCCACTTCCAAATATATCCTCGTCTGCGGCTGGTCAGCAGTATCTCATGATGCGCCTGCTTTTCAAAAGCTCCTCCAGGGCCCATGTGCTAGCGTTTATTTCCTTTGTTTGCGTCTCACTCAAGCCACAAATGCCCCCCCCCCCCCCCCATCCCACTCTCCCTGCATTTGAAAAACACAGCTCAGAATTTGGCTATAAAAGAGCTCGACAGAAACGGACAAGAAAGATGGATGACATCGCGCAAAAGAGACGTGCAGTCAGGTTTGACTGGAAACAGAGGCGGCACGTCTGGCACCGTCTCAAGTTAACTAAATTCGCCAGCCAGCGAATCATGCTCACGAGGTGAAACATCATTATGACTGCAGGTTTTGTTCTTAAAAGCTAAGAAAAACCTCATTTTCACTTTTTGAAGTCTCACGAACGAGGAATGCTCCTTTTTATAAACGCCACAAGCACCATTTTCTAAAGGCATTGCTGATACAAAGGTTACTACTCAGCCTTACTTGTAGTCTCTGAATTTAATTTTAATTTTCACACAAAGGAATATTGAAGACATGAACTTTACTGAGCGAATGCACAAAGCCCGTTTAGGGCGATGCGTGCGCTGTAGATGAATGAGAACGTCTACCAACCGGGCCTTGTTTCTCAGATAAAACAAACACATGCCTCAGTCTTGTCACGCTCTTTGGACCTTGGATGTGAACTGCCTACAGTGACAGCAACTGAACTCAACACATCCTCGTGAAATCAAGGGCAACACCATCCTCGCAACAACACGTGTCCGTATAAAGGAAGCCTTGCTAAAAAAAAACAAAAAAAAAAAAACACAGCGAGATCACACAGGAGGATGACTGAGCAAAAAAAAAAAAAAAAGCAGCCAGGGAAGCTTCAGTGACTTCCTCTTCATCACAGACATGACAAAGCATCACAGCCCATTCAACTTCTTCCTTTTTTTGATCTTTTTTATTATACCATGAGGTGGGCGATGTAATTCACCTTTATTAAACAAAAAAAAAGGAAGGTGGGGGATGACTTTGTCCGGTGCTGATTCAGGGTTGACATTTCCATTTAATGCTAACAACCTTCATCAATAATGCTGAAGTTGTCTCCCTCCTAACACACTCGCTCATTCTTTCTCCTTCTGCAGCCTGCCTGGGTTAAAAATAGCTCTTCCCTCTCTTTTTCTCCGCTTCTCCGTTTACATAAGCACACGGCGGGGGGAGGGGAGCACTTCCGGTCTGGCCACCCAGCCCAGCATCTGATCCATAAAAAGGAGAGGAGAGGCTTCTGTCTTGAGTTCAATCATTGCCTCCTTTTGAGTCCTCAGCTTCTCCTAAGCTTCCTCTGCCATCACATCTCCGATGGCCGGTTTTCGTGACAATCAGGCTTACTGCACGGATAAAGCAACAGGCACCTGTGGCTAAGCATGCAACATGTCAGTGACACACGAATAAAAACACAACCACATGCATACCGGAGGTGTTCACAAGTCACGTACTCCAAGCCCAAGTCAAGTCTCAAGTCTCTGATGACTGAAACAAACCCTCATCAAATCAAAATCTAGTGTCACGTTTTCAGAGGCAGCATGTTTCACGAAAGAATAAAACGGAGCAACTTTGCTGCACGCGGTTAGCTACTGAAAGTCTATCTTCTCTCTATTGGAGCCCTAATAAATACAACTATGCCTTGACATGCAGTATAAAAAATGCTTTCCTTTTACATAGCTTCTACATCCCTCTGGCTCCTTTAGCTTTAATCTATACAAACCAAACTGACACATAAACAGCTAACTTTCCGTGTCCCACATTCAGCAAAGGCGTCTGCACCAAGGGAGGTGTTGTTAGTGCCAGCAGGTAACGCTTAGCTTGCCGTGGTCAGGACTTTTCCCATCTTTGGTCCTAATCCCAAAAAGGAATTGAACCTCGTTCCTTTTTCCGGCTTGGACTAAAGATGATCAAAAGTAGTCTAGATGCATCTAGTTTACTGCCGAAAGAAGCTCCAAAGCCGGTGCTAACTCTAGCGTTGTTTGCAGCTAACGCTTAGCCAGTCGTGATTTTCTCACACGGCCTAAAAACGTTTATATCTTCTCTCTGCATATCAAATCCAGATTAGTAAAATTAACAGGACAGCTCAATAACTACTTCCTTTCTTACTTTGAAATAAGAGTCTTAAAGATGAAACTAGTCATCAAGCCCAAAGCCACACCGCCTGCTGTGTATTTCTGTGATACTGACGAAATTTCTTAAAAAACCTTTTGACCAATGTGTCCGTATGGCTTGATTGAATAGACTTTTAAAGTGAATTTAAATGATGGGTTGTGAATTTACGGCATATAAATAAATAAAAAAATAGACAATTGAATCCTATTATCCAGGGCTCATAATAAAAACAAAACCTAATTCATCAAAATCACAAGCTGAATACTGAGCTGCATCGTAAATGCTAGCAGCTTTCAGGTGTGTGAAATATTTACACTCTTTAGGCTTGTATCTATGGACTTTCCAAGGTTAACTACGACATGAACGTGTCCGAATATAGCTAAAACTAGCCCTGGATCTTCTCGCTATCGAAGTATATCTACTGAAGATCTAGATTAGTATTAGGGCTCCACAACCTAAGAAAAGTAATTAATCTATTGCTAACAACTGGGATGACGAGATCGATTACATATAGTAAAGTCTGTTCCTCAATATTTTAAGTTTTTCTGGAGTCTTCACCTCACCAGCTTTATTTCTTTACCATTACACAAGGCCCCCACCACTCTAGGTGAGCTTTGGCATCTGAACCCCTGAAGATATACATCTGGTGTTTACAGAAAGGGAAATTATAGCTTATCCGACTGGCGAAACATGTAACGAATATGTGGCGCAGGAATGCTTAACGCTTGAAATATAATATCCTAGCTAGCATTAAACCCTAAGCAGTATTGTACATATAGATATTGTGATGACGATTCAACATGCTTTACAGCTCCAATTAGCATCAGATCCAAGTGATTCCTTGGCGATTCACTCAGCATCACTCAAATTACTTTTAACATTGAGGTCCTTTTATGATTTTGCCACAGAGCACAGTAGCAAAGTTGTAAAGCAGAAAGCTGATTGACATCTCAGTTTTATAAAACTAAGGCAGGAGGAAAAAGACTTTTGGAGAACCTTTTGAAACGAGTGGACATCTCCCTGGTATCAGCCTTGAAAAAAAAGTTACCAGCAAAATCCATTTTTCCATCCCTCCGCTTCTAAAGTGATAAAAAACTCAAGGCAAAAGGAAGAAAAATATTTAAAATGGTGTTGATTTTAGAGAGAAGCACAAACTGACTAAATTCAATATCGGAAGGCTAAAGTTTCACAAAAACCAATATTTCTGAATTTGGTCATTAAGCGCTGATTGGTGCAACTCTAGTTTTAGTAACAATATTCAAATTCAACATTTTCCTTTACGGAGCAAATCATAAAATAAATCTGTTAATACTTAGAAAAATATGTCCTTTAAGGAACACATAAACAATCAGCCACAGTACTTTTTGAATCAGAAAAAAGTACCAACTAATATCCACCATAGATCTATAAGTAAATAATTTAATTTGAAGTCAAGTTAAAGTGAGTTGCATCATTTAGCAGAAAGGGAGCCATTTCACTGTCAAATGTCTGATGTTTATATTTTTTCAATATTACTGAAATAAATGCTAAATTAACTCAAATAAAGGATCGTAAAATCACTATGTCTTACTTAAAGATGCATGCCTGTTTATTGCATAAAAACACACAGGTGCTTTAGTGGAAAACAGTGATAAGGCTTTTCAAACTGTGCAGACACACTAATATGCTTTAGCATTTCAAAGTTAACGTTCAGGTTATACAACGCTCTCATACTGCGCCGGTCTTTCTGTCAACAACCAGAAACCTTGCAGGAGGAACTCGTCAGCTACATGATAGAAAAATGTAACTCGTTTGCCAGCAAAGAAGTGCAAGCTAACCCAGTACACAGCAGCAAAAATTTTCAAGATCCTTCAGGAACACACACACACACACACACACAGAAACATACCGCAATCAAACAATATTTCACCATTAATTGTTTTCATAAAGCGCCATTGTTCACACTAGCTACTGGCTCCAGATCAGTTCACCCGTGCGCCAGTACGTACCCACAGTTCCATTTTCAATATCTTATTAACATGCATTTCCGGATTTTTCTGTATAGTTAGCTATTTTAATTATTAAACAAATGTGTAGTGATACAAATGTTGTGCCATGTCAGGACGTGACAGACTGCATTTCCCATGATGCATGGTGGTCAAAATGGCCACCAACTCCCATCATGCAACGCGGCCCAAAATGGCCGGCGCCCTAGCAACCGATAACGTTGCTAGGGTAAAGTTGATAAAACTCGGTTGCACCCCGCAATCGATCTTCTTCCCTGGCGCCCTGCCAACCGAGAAGACACACACACACAGCTGTTTCCGTTGGGGTAATCCCACGCCACGTGCTCGAGTTTCTCGCTGGACCGAGATTTTTTCGAAGCAAAACCATTCCCTGTGCAGACAGGAGGTCGACTCAAAAAGGTACCTTTAATTCCCTCTGATCAAATACTGGAAGCCGCCTTATCTCCCAGTGATCGAGAGAGGACGACGCGTTGTTTGGCCCAACAAGCGTCTAGGAGCCCAGAGAGAGAGAGAAAGACGAAGGAACTCTCTCAGTCTGGTCCCCGCTGCAGCCTGCGGACCCTGCGGTCGTCAAGACGCGTTCAGGACGTCGCGTGATCCGGAGCGCTCCGGACCGAAGCCGGGACTTTCACTCCGGACCACCTCAAAGTAACGGGGTTCTCCCCTTTTATTTCTGTCTCACCAACAGGGTGTTTAGAAGTGCCTGGGCAGACGTAGAAATTTGTAGGCTTAGGTTAATGCTTTTATTCCACGACGAAGTTGGAATTATTTTGCTGAATATTTTCTTTGTATGTGCATGCATTTTACATTTGATTCTGCTGTGTTGATTTGTGATTCATCAATAACCCCGCCGTGGGTCATTGCTTCAGTTCTGTTCCATCTTCTTCCCTGCCTTCCCCCCTCTCTCTCTTTTCGCTTCTTCTTATCAGTTTAATCTCTTTGTCCGAGCTCATTCCGCGGCTTTGCTTTAAACTACCAGTTAGCCGCGCCCTCTCGAAGCGAGGCATTACCCCATCAGCGTAAGCGTGGTTACGTCATCAGAACCTCCCCTCACGCTTCACGTAAATTGATAGACCATACGTCATCGTAGCGGCCATCTTGGGAGGGTGTCGGATGACTGGGCTGTAGCTTAGCTGATAGCTTTGTAAGGCATCAAAGCGTCCGGTAGGACTCCCACAGCTGCTCTGTCTGTCAATGCTATGTCAAATGCCGATGTTCTGAATGTGGTTTAAACAACCGTGAGCTGAACTAAGAGTTGCAACCGCTCATTTTAATCCATTTGTTTTTCTTTCCTTTCGTTTTGTTTG